>JANZLF010000006.1:12364680-12393543 GCA_026546835.1 Erythroxylum foetidum | reverse complement strand
GCTTATTTAATATGAATGGACTATTTGTTTTTCTTTTAAATTTTCATGCTATATTCATACATACATACTGAATTTAACATAAAAGAAACGAGTAAACAGAGTAGATAACGGGTAAACGGGTATGGAAGGTGGTATCCCTATACCCGCTCCGATACCTGATAGGTATTTTTGTTAACCCCCCATACCCGCCCCACGAGTAAAAATTTGCTTTCCATACCCGTCCTCGTTCGGGTAATTTAATTGAGTACCCATCGAGTTCGGGTATAATTGTTATCCCTAGAGCAGGACCACACGCAGCCCGGATGGTCCTATGATTAATTTTGTCAGGCACCAACTTATTGACAAAGACTAGACAGTGAATGATTCTCATATCACCATCCCATTACAGGGAGACATTGAATGATTCTCTATCACCATCCCCATTTCAGGGAAGCTCAAGTAATATACCATATGTATGGTTTTGATTTGACTTTTTAAACATATATTATTTTAGGATTTGTGTTTCAGATTGATGGTGTAGGTTTATACACAAATTGTGATTCATATAAATTGATTTGGACACAATTTGACATTGGAAGTGGAACTTTTCTTTGAACTTTCTCTTATTGCACATGAAAGCAAAAGAATATTATCCATCAATTATTGGTCTGTGGCATCTTATCTTTCTTGTATACGAACTGCTTTTGCGTACTTCAACCCAGGAAAAGGAAAATTAGGCTTCCAGTACCTGTCAATGAGCCTTCCTAGGGTCGACAATTGGTTATGGGAATCAATTACCAGTTCCTTTTGTATAAAAAATAATACTAATTTTACTTACTAATGCTATATATGTATGTATGTGTGTGTGTGTGCTCTTAAACAAGTTAAAAGCACTGTTCTCAAGAATTTTGGACTTAATGATAAAATATTTATAACATAATAAAGCTAAAAAAGTAAGGTAAATACAAAATTAATTACTCAAAAGGATTATGAAAGAGAATAAGAAGAGTCAATTCAATGGAAAGGAGAAGTTGCTTAACATGAAATTTACAACAAACACTGAATTGAATATGACAAGTCTCACAACCATCACAGGTATACATTGCAGCCTGAGACAACCCAAGGCAAATGCGAACCAAAAACTACCATTCAGATAGAAAGGATTTGATTAAACGGTTAAGAGAAAAACGAACCTAAAGGCACACGGGTCATATAATTCGTGATGCATATCTTCCGGCAGTTCTTGCCAAGGCTGTATTACCCACTGCTATACCAGAGCCATGGCAGCTAATCGGATTCCCCTTATGGTGCTATAAATGGCAGGAGAGGAGATGACAAAGAAGAATTGGTTGTCTTACTTACTAGTGCTATACTGAAAGATGAGATGACTTTTTACAATCTATTACCGGATCTATATCCTAAAAAATATTAGGTGACAAATTTTCTTATTACAATACTTCGTCCTGTTGAGAATACAAGAGGCTATTCTCATTGTCAAGAGGCAACGAAGGAGGAGTTCCGGGCGGGATGGAAGCTGCGCCGTTCTCACCAGCACATACACACAACGCTTCTGCTTCCCTGAGTGTGGCATCCAGGTCAATGTGGCAACTGAGCTCATTAATGAACTTCAGGAGGGTGTCGAAATCCATCTGCTCCTCCATTATCTTATTTCGATGACGTTTCAGGATTGCGACGCATACATAAAGGTGCAGGTGCTCAGACAAATAATGGGTCCATAGCACTTCCCACAAACGCATTGTTTGCCCATATTCAAATTCCCTGCAATTATATTGTAGAAGGATGAAGTCTTGCACACATCATCAGAAAACAAAAAGTTTAAAAAAATGAAGAAATAGTAAAATTACAGACGATAATAATAAAGTATCCAAGTATGGTTAATCCATCTGAAACTTTAAATGAATGGTTTGCTGATTAAACAGAAATTTCTCAGGATCAAAATGACGTCAAACATCTAGAATACCAGTTGTAAACAGCATTAGCGATAAAACAGTTTTAAGTTTTTGTGCACAGGCATCAAGTAGTTCCCAAAGGCTTGTTCCTATTCTTTTCTGTTTTTTTTTTCTTCCTTAAACTTCAACATAAGTTGATGCCTTAGACCAAGTACGCGGATGTACTTTATCTACGATAGAAAATATAGCATAAGAGCAGAATTTTTAACAACAATTAAGGAGAATCTCTAGATAAAGCAATCTCACCTTTTGAATTGTATTAAAATCCAACGGAAACAAAAGAAGTAATTCAAACAATCGTTCTTGCTAAAGTAGTTGTGCAATGGTCTGTCTAGCAACTCCACCAGCTGCAATAAGGAAAGCCAAAAGTAGGAACTCAGAACTAACCAGTCTTTCCATCAAATCTTATATTAAGATACAGCTTACAAAAATGACTTCCATTTTTAAGATACTACACCACTTCTAGTGGTGCATCAGTTATAAAGTTTGAGAATTTGTTAATAAATACAATGTAAATTATAGAATACTTCAGTGACAACAAAGAGTGAACACTGTAATAGTTCCATCAATAGGGTGTCCAATTTAACCAAGAAAGCACGAAGATCTAGCACCAATAGAGAAAACGAGAGACCTTGGACAATGCAAAAAGTTGGGTGTGCATTCCATTTTGATCACGATTAAAGTTGGGTCCAAGTCGTTCCATCAATGCCACAAAACACCAAAATGATTCGGATTCATCCTCCATCACAAACAAAATTGGGGACAGTAAATCACTCATTCCCTGCAAGGTACAGGAAGGTTAAGCACAATGCATCTGAGTATTAAGCAATCAAAAGCAAAATATCAGTGCTTTTCGAAGAGTTCAAAAGATCAATAAGACAAAAGAAGAAACAGAAGAACTTATATCCAATAAAGGGGAGCTACTCTTTGTTATTATAGATCTTCACTTTTATGTCGGAGGAACTCCGGCTCTATTTTCTGAAACACTTGCTAGCTTTTAATCATGGTTTGCATTCTCATGATGGCGTTTAATGTTAATCAGCTCAACAAGGTTACAAAGAGGCCATTCCTAAAAGAAGGTGAAATGAAAGGGTCTGCATATGACATTGAATAGTTCAGCATTTTGAATACTTCAGCATTCTCCTATCATTTGATGAAACAAGTAACTTAAATTATTAAATGCACAAAATACTCTATAAGAAACATGGACCAGAAATGGACCAGATCCAAAGTTATGGTATCAAAAATTATGATAATGTACTTTAAAGAAATTACAACTGCATATACTCATGTTAGAAATACCATCAAAGATGACAAAGAAATTACCTGACAATAACCAAGATCAAAGTTGTAAAAGGAGTATGTCAGTAGAATGTCCCGTAAGATATTTACATTAGGGTTGTCATCGCCTTCATAGAAATATAGCGATCTATCAGTCCTCACCTTAAAGACAAATAAAAACAAATTTATGGAGTTAATATAACTTTTAAGCACAAAATTTCCATCCAATGATAAATAATCTGAAATTGCAGGATAACTGTGATACTCCATGCGTACCACATCTTTTTCTATGAGGCCTTTCCGCTCTCTAAATTTTGTAAATCTCTTTGCTTGTTCAGGAGAGATACTCTACAAACAGAAATGTACAAATAAAAAGCCATTAATGCGTTAAGCCTCAATGTAAAGTACTCTTAAACAATCAATAGAAAGATGAAGCCATTTGCATCAATATCAGCGAGTTGATACAGAAGTTAACTGTTAGCAAAAAATCCTCAAGAATTAAAACAAACCTGCCACTGTTGTTTTATTGTCTCATACTCTATCTTTTTAGTGGATCGGTAATACTCCCTCTCTGCATAGGTTGAATCGTATGAATGGTATCCCAACAACAACGCCCATATCTGGAATCAATACCCAAGTTTTACGAATACGAAAAATACCCAACCAAAACCATAACCTTCTAAAACATGGTTTTCCATATCTATTCAGAACAGACCTCTCTCCGCAATTCATGCTCAATTCCTCCATACAATATTCTTTTCCTCAAGGAATTCGAGTCTCTGACTCGTCCTTCAGAGTCCAAGAAAGCTGCCCACTACAAGTACACAAAGGAGTGAAGAACAGATCATGGAGCATAGTTTTCGAAGTATGTCCTCCAAAAATACTAGAAAAATTCGTTTTTTTAGAAATAGCTTCATAATAGCAGCAGCCAAGTCCAGTTTGAAATCAAACAAACGATCAGCATTTGTTAAGATAAAATCTATATTTCATGAACTTGGAGAGACTTTTCCTATGAAAACCACTTCCGAAATTGAACCTGCATATGTAAAACAAACCAATGCACATAATGTACAGACGCATGCCTTGAGAAGGGGTGGATATGTGTCACAGCCTGAATGGGCACGTGACTTGCCAGTTAGAGTCGCCGGTGGTGAAGAATAGAAGAAGATGATGGTTTCGTGAAAAGTAGCCTTTAGGGAGTGAAAATGAAGAATTCAAAATATGGGGGTGGAAAAGAGAGAAGAGGGAGAGAGATAAAGGAGGGTTTTACAATATGATAAATGTGAAGCTCTTCACTTCTGCTAAGAAATTTCATTCACATAAATAATAACACAAATAGACCAGAGGGTCCAGGAAATGATATG
Source organism: Erythroxylum foetidum (assembly GCA_026546835.1). Lineage (NCBI taxonomy): Eukaryota > Viridiplantae > Streptophyta > Magnoliopsida > Malpighiales > Erythroxylaceae > Erythroxylum > Erythroxylum foetidum. Next base: position 12,388,949 of record JANZLF010000006.1, on the reverse strand, counting down.
AAAAATACAGCAGATATCTTCTTGGAAAATGTCCGCAGTGAATGCATCAGGACTCACAATTGAGACTCCTATCAACTAATAGTTGAAAAATAAGTCATCTTCAGACAAAGAGCCATTACCTCTTCAGGTCCTAGTGGTGGCTGTCGCGGTTTTCCCCATACAAGTGTCACCTTGTCAAACTGCCAAAATGAGATAAACGAAATATTACTCCTATGCTTTCAGAAAAAAGAGAAAAATTCTTCATGCATTCATCAAGACCAAAACATATTAACAATAAAGGTTCTCTAGTTGTGCTAGCTGCTGAGAACTATGAAGTAATAAACAAGAAAATTTATACCTGCTATTTTATTATGGTGATACTATTATTAAGTTCATGTAAATCATTTGGAAGAAAAAATGAAAACCAACCATAATGTATGTAGAAGGAAGCACTACAAAGATGTAAAGTCTAATATTTAGCAGTTGAAACAATCTTATTGCACGTGCCCCAATCATAGCCATAAGACTACTGTTATTGTAGCAACACCACAAACCTGGCAGTAAACACATATTTACTTTCAAGTTCACAAATTTGGTTCAATTATTAGTGCTTCATTACATCAAGGTTTCTATTTCCATCTTGTAATTCTTTCAAAGAGATACAGAAGAGAATTGAAAAAGATAACAGAACAAGAGTCAAGCAAAACAATCATGTTTTAATCCTGTTGACAACAAAGATCAGCAATATATTCATGTTATCTTTCATCAGCGCCCGCAAAATCTAAAATCTCTATAGAATAGAATGATTTGCTGCACTAAGATCAACTTCATTGATACAGAAAAGAAAAGCCAGAGAAAAAGCTTGCACACGTGGTTTTTAACTGCTAGCTACAATCTCAACAAGCTCACACATTAAGGCCAATAACAAGGCAGCGTAAAATGCATATTGCAATGTGATAGCAACTGATCATATGCAAATGTGTACCAGTACTTTCTACCTATCGAAACACACACTCATTACAATAATCATATAACCAACATATAAAACTGAGACAAATGGAAAAAAGTATCAAAGACAACGGGTTATTGAATACATCTTAACTCCCTGCACTCCCTAAGAATAAAAGAAATCTATTAGATGACACAAATAATTACCTCCAGAGGATCCGCAGGAACAGAACTACCATCAGGTATTTTCTCTGCATACTTGGATGACTTTTCTGGAACATCAAAAGAATTGATTGAGGTTCTCCTCTCAATAGGATCAAATTCATTGGCATGATTTTCACGGAATAGTTGTGATGTTGTTTCCCGGGCAAATTTGGTCACCAGAGAAAATTTTTCGAGTACTTGGATAGATAGATCTCGAGTGGGATCTTGAGCCTTCTGCCTGTGTCTTCCAACTCGAGGAATAGCAGAACTTTGATCATATATAACACCGTCATTCCTCCGTTGACTTTCATAAGATGGAGATCCACCAACTGAGGATGGCACACTCGCACTAGAAACAGCCCTGGGAAGCTCCAAAGATGACAAAGTTCTCTGCAACAAACAATTAGGCATGACACATAGAATTCTAAAACAAGGAAAACAAACACACAATAATTCACCAAAATAATCAAGTCAGCTCCTGAAAAACTATGATAAGCCACCAGAGGAACCGTGCCACAAACGGTGAAAAATGTTTGAACGTGTACAAGTGTTCCAGTTAACTTTGAAAAGCAATTGCGAGGATTAATGAATGGCTATGGCCAGTTTTATCACAAAGTCAACAAGAAAAACAACAATTCTTTGAAGAAAACAGACAAATGTCTCAGTAGACACACACCTGGAGAGGATTCTCAAAATCATTTACAAGAAATACATTTGCATCTTCTTCTGACCTGGAAGAGAAATGAAACAAGATGATTACAAAGAGTGGCATCGGTAATGTTTGACTTGCTCAATACCACAAACAGCAATATCATCCTTGCACTCAAAATTATTCAAACAAAGGATTTTACAAAATGGTCATAACAAAGACATCAAAGCTACACTTAATGACAAAATAGCTAGCATGACGATGTTCTGTAACATGTGAAACATGTGAACAAGATATTATACCAAATTTACACAGCTGCTTGAACCTTTGATAAGAAAATCATTACAACCATGAGTGTTAGTCTTCTGACCACTCAAAATATAATGTAGTGAAATAATAATTCTCAACAACTTAGTCCAAAATTTGCCACTTGCTCAGAGTACCAATACTAACAATCTGATCAACTCCTATGCTTTCTGTGTAAGTTGATCATGCAACAAAAAACTGTATCCATAGAACAACCATCCACTCAAAGGAATCCATGAAAAAATAAAGAAGTAGAGATTGAAGATAAAGGCAATGCACACTAAACAATAACTAACCTCACAATAAAAACATAATGCTTTACTGTAGCAAGAAACTGTTTGACTCCTCCATTGTAGAAGTAAAGAGGAGGGAATGCCAGTCCTGCAAAATATTTTATAATTTAATATATCTGACGGACAAACAACAAGGTATACACCTCAATTCGTGTTAGTTTGATTGTGTAAAGGTTCCTATCTACATGAACAAACAATAAAAATCAAGAAAGAAGTTTCAGAACCAATTCATTACCGCACTAAGTAAGGTCAATTCATTTCATCATTTCTTAAACTCAGAATAATTCGATCGGTTTCCAGAAGTTTAAGAACAGCCAACCTTTCTCCGAGAGCCTCGCATTGGAGCTCTGACCTTTATACGGAATCCAAGTCTGAAGAAAAAAATGTAAGGAAAACTTTTAGACATGCAACGAAAAGCACGTTTTAGGAAAGGGCCAAAACAGAGAGACGCGAAATCCGTCAAAGCCGAAGTCTCACCATAAAGAGAGAAGAACCTTGCTTAATCAGCTTCAATCTACCGCTGATCCTCTCGGACGCGTACTGAGTCGGATGAATCGTGACATTATCCTTCAAATAGACCACTTCTGCGCCGTCCGGCTCGCTTCTCTTACCGCTATCGCTCCTAGTCATCATCACACTGGCCGATTCCTGCAATCGAGACAATCAATTAATCAAACAACAGCCATAAAATCGGAACCAAATACTCTAGTTCATTCAATTCCTAATCAGACACGTACTCAAACCTACAGATTGCGTCTATCATATCAAACAAACAACATAACAAATTCCATAAAATGAATGCTCACTTGCTGTATGGAGGCTGCGTAGTCGGCGTCGTCTGATAAATCGTGGAGTTCCGATTCTTGCATCGCCGGAAAATTCGCCGGAGATCGACAAAATATATAAAGAGAGAGCAGGTGTTGATTTTTTATTTTATTTTTCTTAGAGAAGAAGGAATGGAAAGAGAGTGAGATTGGATTTTGGAGTACTGCAAGCTATGGGCCGTTACGGAGAGTCGTTAACTCCGTGTTTGGCTCCTTTACCCTTTATATTTTCTCCTCGTTGTTCATTTAATGTGAACTAAATGAGTAAGAATAAAAATTGCTTATGTAGGGGAGGGGTATAAATAGTAACCACTAGATTGGAATGAAAACTTGATACCCACCCTTTTGGGGGTTTAGTGGATTCCCAAATTTAATGGAATAAATCCATTCCCTTGGAATTGAAAACCCAAAAGCAAACACTATTTTTTACTATGATTCTATTCCTTTATTCCCAAACCCTCAAACTAAACACCCCCTCAATTTGAAGTCTCGTAATAAAACAGAGTCTAACTTCTAACAAAAAAAATTTTAAGTCCAAAACAGAACTCAGATCAAATATAAACTAGGTCTGTGTCCCGTCAAGTTATAATATTCATGTTCATATTTTATCATCCCCTTTCATAAGAGAAAAAGAAAGGACTTAGCAGGAGTTTTGTTTTATAAGAAGGGGTTTTACGTGCATGGTGTAGGGAAAAGGTAGAGCATTAGTAGGATAGGGTAGGGCTTTAGTAACATAGTAGATGTTTGAAGAGTTTTAGGGGACGCTTGATTTACAGAAGGTAGGTAGCGAGAATGGTAATGGGAATGAATATAGTGAAGAATGAGAATTGATATAATCATTATAATTATGATGGTTGGTTAAAATAAAGGAATGATTACCATTATTATTGATAGTGGTTGGTTTATAAAAAATATTGTAATTAATTAATTACAAAATGAATTGTATTTTAATCAATGAATGAATTATATTTTAATTAATTAATTACAAAATAAATTATATTTTAATTAATAAATAAATTATATTTTAATTAATTACAATATTTTAATTAATGAATGAAGTATATTTTAATTAATTAAAATATTATTAATTAGTTACATAAAGTCTTTGTAAGAGGATCAATGATTCTCATTTCTCTCAATTACTAGGGGAATTGAAGATTGCCAAGAAGTGAGTAATGAAAATATTACCGCTTCAATGATAGTTTGATACCAAACACAAATTTTCATTCCATTCTCATACTTTTTTTTCCATTACCCTCAACCAAATACCCCCTAAATCTTATCTTAGCTCAAGTCTTTAACATGTTTATTTTACAAAATAAATTTCAATTAATCCGCTTATTGTTTTCTTCCAACATTATTCTCATTGAAAGATATGTATTTTGAATTTTGATGGTTTCTTTCTAACTTTATTTAACACAACCTACTAACTATGTTGGCGTGGTCTAAGAAAGGTGTTAGGCATGCTGCGCTGGGGCACGTTCATTGGTCAACTGTATCAACTATATAAAACTCAGTATTGACCAGATTCTCTAATCATCAATTCAGCTTCAACAACTCCCTTTTTATCTCTTTAGTGCTTTCTCCCTTCTTAGTTCCCTGTCGTGGATCAATGGAGGAGCAGCAGCAGCAACAATCGCTCACATCGAAGCCACTGCCGTCTTCTCCTTCATCGCTTGTTAGGAAAATAGGGCCTAGCGCCTCCTTCGGCAAGCACAGGCTCGCTGCTGCCCTCTCCCAACTTCAAACCCAAATCAATCTCTTTCAGGTAGGTCTGTTATTATTTATCTATCATAATGATCCCTTCTGATAGATAATGCTTTGTACGCTATGCTAGGAGGAACTGGATCAGCTTGAGACCTTAGGCCAATCCTCAGTTGCCTGCAAACAGTAAGTTACATTCCCGTGCCTTTATGCTAGGTATAACCATCCAAATAATCGCATGATTTGGATCGCAGACTCTTATCCAGTGTTGACTCCGCTGCCGATCCGCTGCTTCCATTGTAAGATTGAGTTGGTTTGTATTCCTCCCTAGTTAGGTTAGATCTTGCCTGGTCATCCGTTAAGGTAACTAAAATGCAGGACCAAAGGCCCAGTTGACGACAGTTGGGACAGGTGGTTCAGAGGAACAAACAACTCGCGGAGACGCTGGATATGAATAATCTTGGCAATACACAAAAGTACAATACAATCCTGCAACATCTTCAGAACCAGACGACATCAACTGCTGAGCAGAATCTGAAATCTCGATTGTTTTGTTTTCAAGTGTATCATTTTGCAATTTACAACGCTGTCCATAAGCTGAGCTGCTAATGGAAACTGTTAATTGAGGTTTAGCTTAAGATATCAACAATTTTTACTTTCCATATATCTCATTGTTCCAAGAATTAAGTATCCAACTCAAATAATTTACACTTCCTTGCATTGTTGTTTTCATCAATTATCCAAAAGAAAGAACACTTGAGGATCAGGCAGAATAAAAAGGCAGCGCGATACAAGTACCCCATGGACATTCCCAACTCCCATCTACTCAAGATACAACTTTTGGCGTAACTAAAGGGATCTTTTCAGTCCCAATTGCTGGCAACAATTTCCAAGAGGGGAACATTGTGTTCCAAGTACAAAATGTTACAACTGTTTCTGGCATTGTACATTCGAATCAACCAGCATTTACAAATGCAAGCCAAAATCCACCAGTTTGGGCCAATGGTTCTGCACAACAAGATTTCAGTAAGGAAAGAATTACTAACAAGGAAAAATACTATATTGCAGAAACAACTAGACAGGCTTGTATTTACGGGTGTGAACTTGCAGCTAGAGATCTAGAGATTCTTAACTACAACAGTAACATCACTGTACCAGTAACATAAATGAGGAAGATATCTCCACATACAATACACACCAAAGCCTACTTATAGTAGATGATTGTTTACAAGAATAAAAAAGGAAAAGCCTTGGAACAAGAATATAGGTCATACCTCTACTATGCAGGTTGAAGATTAAGGAATTTTCCAAATTCGATATCTACAAGATCTTAAGCCAGTATGGACAAAAATATACAAACTAGATAACTTAAGACGAGATATTTGAAGTCAAAAGTGTTCCCCTAAACCCTTCCTCAGCATGCTGTTCATCCATCTTCTGGTCTGCAAGCTCATCTGATGAAATATTAGCATGGAGGTAATTAGTGAACGTAATTGCTGCTTCTGTAGTGAGAAATTCCCAAGTTAAGAATACCCATAATAACTTGCCCAGTACAATAAACTAAGGCATATAGTACATGGTGAAGCTGAATGTTCTAAATGCCTATCAACTGCACAATTGGAAAGACATGCACACAGAAACTGTGTGAAGAGTCAGATGAAGAGAATTCAGGATCAAAACTCGTGTAGTTTCCGTATTGGATCCCTGTAAATTACTCATACATTTAGTCCATACAAATATATTGCTTATAAGCATAAGCATATAACATAATGTCCCATCTTACCCCAACAAGTCAATGACTTCGTAACTAAAGAAAAGAAAAGTAGAAACATTGCTTTACTTTATTCAAAGTTTCACCAACGATTTACCCCAATCCCTTCTACAATAATTATTATGCCATTGTTTGAAGCAAATCTCAGTAATATTTTTTGACTTAAATTGCACATCCACAGCAGCTCTTTTGTAAACACCCAGCAATAGTTTCAGTAGCTTACCAGCAATATCTCGATGCTCATGAATCTCCGAGTCTTGCACCCAGAGTTTATCTCCAGGAAATATATTCAAGTCAGCAAGAGTAGCACATTCGTGATCAATTATTCTAGAACCTTTGCGGAGTATCTGGTTCTCTTTGACTACCTGCATGAATTTGAGTATTGCAATATCAAAAAAATTTGATCACATTCGAAAATTTTAACAGTGTGACATTTAGTTCAAACAAATAGAAAAGAATGGAAACTAGATAGAATTTTGCATCCATATGGGGCAGTTACCAATGTAAATATTTTACAAGTTATGTTTCCATCTTTTAATATGTAAACCATGTTGCATCCTTCTTTAGATTCATTATCAAAGAAATTGACCTATCCTAAAACCCAATACGCCAATTCTCCTGGCACGTATTTCTATCTTCAAGATCAAATCTAGAAGAAAACATGATATCTGACTAGTCAAACAAATCAACAATAAAAGACAAGAATTGGAGCTTTACGATGGAAATTCATAGGTAGACATCAAAACCTAACAACCTAGTAAGAAAACATGGAAGTATGCAAATTCTACCAAGCCTGTCAGATTCCCTTTATGGGTTGATTCACTAGGTTTTATTCCACCTTTAATAGTACCACAAAATTTGGAGAAAAAATAACCTATCTCTAAGCTTGAAACCTGTCATCAAGAGGGTTAAATTAGCAGAAATTTCATTGTAGCACAAACTGTAAATTGTGCCAAAATAGAAATTGCATATAAAGTATGTAATCTTTTCCATTATTAGCCTGTCAAGATATAAGATTAAATAAACCCTCAATTTTATTTTCAAATAAAAATTAAATTTAAAAAAACACTGCAAGTGAACAATAAATGAGTAGTTTTTCCATTCTTGAATCCGCTCTTTGCAACGTACCCCAAGTGACTCCCATATCATCATTTTCAACTGGTATATTGATGTGGAACCAGAAACTTTTAAATTTACTGCATTCCCATAATTGGTCCTTCGAGAGCGCTTAGAGGCCCTTCGATCTGGTTCACAAGTTGTTTCAGATGCTTCCAGAATCGATCTTGGAGCTTCTTTACCACGAACCAGAGAGACATGAATATCCTCATTGTAGTAGTTAAGCTTCTGCATCAACTCACAACTTTCCCTTTCACCAATGCAATCAGCACAGATCTAGCAGAATGATTCACGTCATGTAAGAATATTATAAATTTAAAATCAAAAAGATATATCTCAATTACTGCTATCCTAATTAAACATATATCAGCATCGAAAGCTTGAATAAGGTAAATTTCCATTACCTCAGGAAAAGTCTTAATGACAGGGCTTTTTGTCTCGTGCCCATTATTTACTTCATCTTGAGGACTAACATTTGCATCAGACACTGGATTACCTTCACAGGATCCAGCCAAATTATTTTCCAAAACATTACCTGTCTCAATTATTGCAGATATGCCTTTCTCCTTGTTACCACCCCACTCGTCACAGAAGCTGTTCCAGTCATTCTCTGTGATGATTGCTAACCTATCTGTCTACAATACAAAGGAGGATGGTACAAAGAAAAAAAAAGTGTTGTATTAGACAACTCAGAACAGTTACTGCAATTCTATTAACAGCATCAAACACAAACTAATTTCCTTGAAGTAAGAGGAGGCTTCAAGGCACTTTTCCTGAACAAATGAAGCAACTTTTTTGCCACAAATAGCAGTCACATGAACAAATGGCCCTTCAGGACTCTTTGCAGTCACATGCATTACGAAGTATTGCAACAGGAATTAAAAGAATGTATCTCCTACAAGCAAATTTGTGCATATTGATTGAAAGAAAGGCCCAAACTAGAATCACTGAATCTCTGGAGAACTATTGCATCCTACTTCTAGGAGCCTCAGTTCTACAGAGGCTCATGCGGCAGAAACAAAAATTGCATGCAGACACAAGCAATATATCCATGTGATGTAGAACGGCCAACACTTTGATGAAAACATTTATAAGCTGTAAATTTGATCTGCTGCACTTTAAATAGATGGTTGCTAGAATTCAGGGTCGAGAAATGAAAAAAAAAAGAAAGAAGATAAGTTTACGAATGACTTCTAGGGTTTGTAACAAGAACTAAGGAATCACTCCAAGGAAAGTACTAGTATCATACCAATAAGTTCCCAGAAACCACTGATGGGCTTTACAAATCTATCCTAAAAGAAAGCATCACATTTTCCAAAGCTGAACTTGCACAAAACTTTCTTATTTCCTTCCATAAACCAAAAATACGATCAAAATATATAAAAGTATTAATTGATTAGGATTCCTTATTAGATTTGAAGAAGCAGTATATGTTATTCTATTTTAGATATGTCATCCTATTTGTATAGGACTTATAGAATTTCCATTGTAATAGGATTTAAATTAAGATCCTTTTCCCATATGTGTATTCAACTCTTCATCAAGAATAAGCATTCTGGAATTTTTTTACAAACTTGAGTTTTCAACTAGAAGGTGTGATGCTTTCTTCTAAGAGTAGTTCTGAAATCTTAGGAGTGATTCCTAGTTTCCTACCTTTCATTCTTTGTGTTCACCACACAATTCCATCCCAACTTCCACTATATTAAAGCCAAAATTTCCAGTAATCAAATCTTAAAATTCCAGCTATACAAAATCTAAAATTTCAGCATTCCTAGCCAAAATCCAACCTTGAAACTTGATATTCCAACAGCCTAATATCAGTCATATTTCCTAATTTTTGTTATTTTTAGCTACTAGTTAATAATATTTCTATTTGCCCTACATCAATACTAATCCAGCTCCTATTAAGGAGACCAACAAACACATAAAATAGAATAGAACTGACTATTAAATAAAACAACCCCAAAATCATTATGGAAATTAACAAAGACAGATAACTACTACCCATAAATACGTAAACTAATCTCATTCTCCATCACCAAATGTATTAACTCAGTAATAATACTCACCAGAGAATTCTTCTGGAAAAGCATGCCACGCTTGTAAACCAGATCTGGAGGCCTCTCTAGGAGCTGAAGATGCTGATCCAAGAAATAAAATAAGCAACAAAAGAACAGAAAATTTTAAATCAGTTACTAGGATCAAGAAATGGTAAAAAAAAATTCAAAAAACAGAATAAACACCCAGAAAAAGTATTATATCCTGATTAGGATGATTCTAGGATAAATCCTTTGCCTTGTACTTGGAGCCAGCTTATGTCATTCTTACAAATTTCATCAAACCTTGCACAAAAAGCCTAGTTTCAAAAGAGACTATCGACAAATATCACATGAAACTTTGAGAATGAATATCAAACCCACCTATTCTACACTCAAACAACTTGCTGCCTTTCAGTCAAAAAATAAATAAAAAAGAGTTTTCAGAATTATTACGATTGTAGTGGAAGAACGTTCCAGAAGTTGCAATTCACCTTTTCACATTTCAGTGAGTCAATTATCATATCTAGTGTTTCAGGTTGCAATGATGAAGAAACATTCTTGCCACTAGCATTTACGTAATTTCTCCATATCGTGAGCCATGAAGAAGGAACCAAGTAATACTTGCAGTCCAAAGACAAGGGAATGTTTTTCCCGGTAGCCAATTTTTCATGATTCTGCCGATGTTTTAGCTTTACTGCTCTGCAATGTGGAGAAAGGAATAAACAACTTTTTTTCTCTAGATAAGTTAAAACTCAATATCTTAATAGGTTCTGCAACTTCTAAAAAAAATGCAAATGACCTTAAAGAATCCTCTAATGATGCAACTTCAGAAAGTTCATCGCTGCATTGGGGACACTGATCAAAATCTGAATGAAAAGTTGTACAACCCAAAGGTTCATCAGGCTTCACAGCAATGGCATCCTCATAAAAAAAGAGCCAGAGGTTTTCAGGAACAAGCACTCGCTTTGCACCAGGTGCTTGCTCAGGCAGCAGCTGCCCATGAGGACACCTAATTGAAGCTGTTGGTCCAGCATCAGCTTCACTTGGAGCGTCAATGCTTTTTCTTCTAACCCACTGTTGTAACCTACAATAAGAACCTAGTATAATTAGCCTCCCAAAAAAAACAAAAAAGTTCCTTCAGATACAAAGGAACATCCAAATACAAATTATTTCACAACTTCAGGCCTTAAATATATTCTCAAACAAAAGAAAATCAACAGATATGTATGCAAGATGGACACCGGCTAAAAGATGGAAGCATAACGGAAACCTGCGAGCTCAAACCAAAGCACAGAGAACAACACCATTAAAAGCGGTTCATCTAAACAAATATGTTCTTCTCATGATCACTTAACTTCCAAGCAAAGCTTATTATTAGAATTTTTCATATGGGTTGAGTGTAGAGCCCATTAACAAGAATTGAGTTTGGGTCAACCATTACTGAAATGACTAGAACTAGTCCCCTTTAACATTTTCATGTTTAGTCAATATGATATACTCTAACACTCCCCCTCAAGTGCAACTGGGTTTAGACATCTAATTGTCACTTGAAATAAACACAATGGTAACCGGACCGGGCCGTTGAGACTAGACATCCAGACCAACAACCGAAAAATTAATAATCCAAACCAAACACAGAGGAGGATGGTTTCATTCGGGACGATAGGAGCATGGCATGTCAAGTCGAGGGGAAATTCTGCCACTGGCTCGTCAAGCAATGCTCCACTAAGATCGATCCTAGAAACACCGAACACCATTATCGACACAGGAAACTCGTCCTCTTCTCAGAACAAAATTGACCCACAGCATTTGGTGGTAACCAATCGTTAGCTGAATGGGAACAACTATTTACAGTGGTCCCACAGCATGCTTAAATTCGTAAGAAGGAGAGGAAAGGAGAAATATCTAAGAACTGTATGAGGCGTGGATGACCAAAAACAACCAGGTAACGAGCTTGTTGGTTAAGTCCATGACTCTCGAAGTTGGTGAGCAGTTTGTCCTCGCAACCTCTGCAAGAGGTATGAGAGAATGCCAAAATGACATATGCCACTATAGAAAATATCGCTGCTCTATTTCAGATCAAAGGAATTTTGAGGGAAACTAAGCGAAGTGAGAAATCAATCACTGGTTATTACACCACATTAGTAAAATTGTGGCAACAATTGGACCTCTATGACCCACACCACTAGGCTTGCAGTGAATATATGGCGTGCTACAAGAAAATTGTGGAAAGACAAAGAGTGTATGAATTTCTTTTGGGACTAAACTCTATTTACGAGGAGGTTTGTGGAAGAATCATGGCAACTTGACCACTACCAACCATTATGGAGGCAGCCAATTTAGTGAAATGTGAAGAGAGTAGAAAGCTGTTGATGCAAGGCACTCCAAGCAATAAAAATCCCTCTGAATTTTCAGTCATGGCTATCAAAGAAACAAATGGGCCAAAATCTAAGAGCAAACAGGGTAAGTCTTGGTATGACCATTGTCAAAAAGGTGGACATACCAAGGACACATGCCGGAAGATTCATGGGAAACCTCCAAATCAGAAAAGCTACTGGTGGTGACAAGACCGAGGGAGATAACACACCAATGAGCAAAGAAGAAGTTGAATTGCTGAGGAAAATTCTTAGCAAGTATGATTTGAAGGCTGAAAAGGTTGTATACACAAATAACATGGTCCAAACAGGTAACACTGGTACTGCTTTAAGGGTTCAAACCCCAAATTGTGGTCTTTGGATTGTTGATTTAGGAGCTAATGATCATATGACTTGTGATAAGTCATTGCTTGTTGATGTAAAACCTCATCCTGTTCATAGTATTATTAAGGTAGCTAATGGACAAGTTCTAAAAATTCAAGGGATTGGGATTGTTATAATTGCTAATAAATCAATCTTAAGTGGTGTTCTTTATGCGGCTAGCTTGGATTGTAATATGTTATCTGTTTAAAGGATTACTAAAGAACATAATTGCACAACTAATTTTGGTGCTGAAGGTTGTGTTTTTCAGGATTTGGAGTCAGGGAAGAGGATTAGTAGTGCTAGGGAGATTGATGGTTTATATTACATTTGCAACTCAAGAAGGAATAAAGCTCATGCTATTTTATCTTCCAATGAAGATATTGCACTTTGGCACTATAGGTTAAGCAACCCTAGTTTATCTTACATGATGCAGTTATATCCAACTTTTTTCAATAAAAAGGAAATTTCTTTTCAGTGTCAATTATGTCAATTCTCTAAACGCATCAAAAATTCTTATACATCCCAAGCCTATGAACCCACTAAGCCTTTTTCCATCATTCATAGTAATGTTTGGGGGCCATCAAGGGTCAAAACCAAAAACAATGTTAAATGATTTATAACCTTTATTGATGATCATACAAGATTGACTTGGGTATATCTTTTGAAAGAAAAAACAGAAGTTTTTCAAGTATTTAACTAATGTTATTCCTTTATACTAAACCAATTTCAAACAAAAATCCATATTTTACAAAGTGATAATGGTAAAGAATATCTAAGTCAATCCTTAGGTCAATTTTTAACAGGCAATGGTATTATACATCAGACCTCATATGCTAATACACCACAATAGAATGGTGTTTCAGAAAGAAAAAATAGACACTTACTTGAGGTTGCTAGATCTATTATGCTCACAACAAATGTTCCAAATCATTTTTGGGGGGATGCTATTCTCACTTCTATTTATTTAATAAATATAATGCCATCAAAAGTTTTACAGTTTCATACACCTTTACAAAAATTGCTTGAGATTATCCCTCGATTCCTTTGTTAATACTCTACCTCGAAAGATTTTTGGATGTGTTGTCTTTGTGCATAATTACCATTGTGGCAAACTTGAACCTAGGGCCCATAAGTGTATTTTCTTGGGTTATTCTTCTATCAAAAAGGTTGCAAGTGTTGCTCTCTTACTCTAAAGCTTTATTTTGTTACTTTAGATGCGACCTTCTTTGAAACGCAAGCCTATTATCCAAAAATACTAATTCAGGGGGAGAGTAATGTTAGGATGGCCAATAGCTCTAAGGGAGGGAGCAAGAGCTTGTACAAAGCATCTGTTTCTTATAACAAGTTATGACCACATTTTAAGGCTTTTATGACACAATTATCTACTGAAAAATCACCTGAAAATTTCCAGGAAGCAATGAAGGATCCTAAGTGGAGAGAAGCTATAGATGATGAGCTAAATGCACTCAAGAAGAACCAGACTCGAGTAGTAACAGATTTACCACAGGGAAAAACAGAGGTTGGCTATAAATGGGTGTTCACCATCAAATATAATCCTAATGGAAGGATTAACTAGTACAAAGCAAGACTTGTAGCTACAGGTTTCACACAGACACCTGGGATTAACTACTAGGAGACTTTTGCACCTGTAGCCAAATTCAATACTGTTAAAATTCTATTATCACTAGCTGCAAATCTTAATTGGTCATTATATCAGTTAGATGTAAAAACTGCCTTCCTCAATGGTGATCTTGAAGAAAAGGTATAAATGAAAATACCTTTAGGACTAGAAGAAGCTACACATCCTCATAGAGTATGCAAGCTCAAAAAATCACTCTACGGCTTGAAACAATCAGCTCGGGCCTCATTTGATAGATTTGCAAAGGCAATGAAGAAACTTAGCTACTACCAATGTCAAACTGATCACACCTTGTTTGTTCAACGGCTAACTAGTGGTAAAATGACTATTCTTATAGTTTATGTTGATGTTATTGTTATTATAGGTGATGATTGGGAAGGCATGAAGGAGCTAAAAGGTGCTTTGGTTCGAGAATTCGAAGTTAAGGATATGGGCTATTTGAGATACTTTTTGGGGATAGACGTGGCCAGATCTAGTAAGGGCATTCCAGTGTCCCAAAGGAAGTATACACTTGACCTTTTACAGAAAACTAGAATGATGGGGTCAAAGCCTGCAAGACAACCATGGAATCAACTAATAAATTGAGTCCTAAAGAAAAAGGCACATCAGTAGATATAGGGAGATATCAAACATTAGTTGGAAAACTGATCTATTTGTCTCACACTCGACCAGACATTAGTTTTCCTATGAGTGTGGTTAGTTAGTTTATGAGCAACCCTCAACAAGAACATATGGATGTAGTACTCATAATCTTGAAGTATTTGAAAATGACTTCTAAAAAAGGATTATTCTTCAAGAAAAGTGAGACAAGGAGTATTAACGTATTCACAGATGCTTATTGGGCTGGATCTTGACTGATAGGAGGTCTACAACAAATTATTTTACCTTTGGGTGGGGTAACTTGGTAACTTGGAGAAGTGAAAAACAACCAGTGGTTGCCTGAAGCAATGCAGAGGTTAAGTATAGAGCACTAGCATTCGGAATTTGTAAAAGAATATGGCTGAAAAGACTCGTGGAAAAACTTTAGATCAAAGTGGAGCCTCAGATGAGGGTGTGGTGTGACAACCTAGCAACTATTGTATTAGGATTGCATAGAATCTTATCTATCATGATAGAACTAAACATGTAGAGATAGATCGTCATTTCATAAAGGAGAAAGTAGATTCTAGTTTGATTGATCTAGCTCAAATTCCCACTAGCAAACAAGTTGCAGATGTTTTCACAAAAGCACTTACTAGAGTCAAATTTGAAGAGTTAAGCAGCAAGCTGAGAATGATCAACATCTATTCACCAGCTTGAGGGGGAGTGTTGAAAGAATATTTTCAATTTTACTACTTTATTTGTTTCCTTATTTGCTCAATAGTTTATTTCCTAAAAATATCATTTTATTGTTTCCATTTCTAGTCCCTATTTTCATGGAATCTTATTTACTTCTTTCTAGGCTAGAATCAAGAGATTGAATAGCAGAACTATTGCTTATCTTTCCTATATGTATTTGTCATTTATGAGAAAAAATATACAGAAATTATCCCTATGTGTATTCATTCCCAGTTATCCATCTGGATATCCAGTCCCAGTAACCCGATCGAGATTAACGCTGCGTTTATTTTAAGTGACAACTGGAGAATTTTTAATATGGGTAGAGTGTAGAGCCCTTTAACAATAATTAGGCTTGGGTCAACCATTGCCAAAATGACTAGAACTAGTCTCCTTTAACATTTTCATGTTTAGTCAATATGGGCGACTCTAACACTTATAAACCATCTATAACAACCAAGAAAGTAAGAAGGGATCATGAAAGGAGAAGGGTTTGCATTCATACCATGTCTTAGATACATAGTATGATCCATCTGAACAGTTACCCAAAAGCACATCACTTGCAAGATCTCTCATCAAATTTCTCCGATCCCGATAGCTATCGGCACAAACCACATATTTTGCACGATCAATGAGGCAAGCCATACAACAGTCATCATTGCTTAATATTGGCCCTCCATTATGCTGAAAATTATTACCAATATTTGACACAAGATATTAAAAAATTATAGCAAAGCAGCACAATTGAAATTCTTAAGGGTTTCAATGACAGGGGCAGAAAGAAACTACAATCAAAAAAACATTATCCTATTAGGGGAACAAAGAGAATGACGACAAGAGAAGGAAGATGATGAACAAACAACTGAACTAAAAAAGGTAAAATAAAATACTATAAGTGGATTCTTTAACAGTGTCACTCAATGAAACAACTGTTGCACTAATGATCTCACAACAGTTATATTAGAATTTACTAGATGCCTTAAACAATTGGGATCATGAACCCTAAGCAAGTGAGACAAGTTAGCCATGAAGATACCTTGGATATCAATTTTGTCCAGGCTTCAGCAGACAAACGCTTCATAAACCCAACCTTCGATATGGGGACCTTTCCATGAATGCATTGAATAGGAGAATTGTCTAGAATACTGCATCAAATTAAAACTATTCACTAGCCTTAAACTAGTAAAGCAAAAATGCAAGTAATAGCCTTAAACTAGTAATGCAAAAATGCAAGTAACAGTTGCAGACTAAGATCAAAATGAAAAGGATCTACAAATCTTGACTCCAGATGTGTTTTAGCAAAATGAAGTAGACAATTGAAACAATTCATAAACAAGCCAAGCATATAATTGATTTCATACACATATGACTGCTTCGTATAAAATTTATCTTACGGCGGGGTAATGTTGTCAGCCCACTCACGAAGCCAGTCCGTAGAAACCCAATAAAATGGTTCATCATCCAATCGAATTGGAGCTTCTGAAAGAATTGATCGCACTTCTTGTTTCCGCTCTATAATCTGATTCATCTGACTCTCCTTCTTCAATTTGTACCGTTCACAAGCACCAAGATATGAAGCATTCAACTCTTTTATGTCCCCAAATATATGTGGTGGGAGAGAAATGCCATTACTTGAACAACCATCATGCCCTTCAACACTGTCTACGACACCATCAATATGTCTATTCTCATCATTCTTCCTATTACACCTAAGATTATACATTAACATGTATGCATTAACAGATGAAAATCGAGCTCCATGTCCACCAACACTAGACTCTGAAGGTTGAGGTTGAACACAATTGGCATATGCACCTTCTGCACCAGTTTGTAATGGACTAGTCTCGCTTGGCACATCTTTCGCAGAAGAGCCTTCTCCAAATGGGTGATAACCTAAATTTGAGACATGCTCATCATCAAATTCCCACCACTGCCTTGTATTCTCATCCTTAATATGAGCAATGTAATGGCCACTATTTACAGCAGTTCCCTTGTGAATTAACACAGCTGACAAGTCATATATCCAGTCTGTCTGTGATGGTTCAGATAGCCTGCGCCCCATGTCCAGTTCTCCAGGGAAACAAAAGGAGGACGTGATTTTCTTCTTTGTTGTAGTCTACTAACAGATGAACAAACAAACATATCCTTAAAAATTTGACCACCAATTGCAGAAATATTTTTGCATTAGAGTTAGTATAACTATTGGACTAGAAAAGAATTAGTTTTGGCATCTAAATCCAAAAAAAAAATAAAAACAATAAAATTACTCTCAAGCATGGAAACGCATTTTAGCACAAAACCTAGTTATTTGCATTTTAATAGATCATCCACAAGAAGAGATAATGTATGCTTTTGCAAGAACTTGCCAATCAGAAAAAGTAAACACACCGGTCAACCATCATTATCTTCTCCAGCATACCCAATAATTTAACATAAGACTGAAGCACTTTGTATCCAATCACAGAAAATGAAACAAATAGCTGAACTGATCACTATAGACACTCCCTACATTCCTATGCTTCACTAATAAATAAGTTTGATAATTAAACAACTCCAATTAAGTGCAAGAGTTCAGGGATGCAAAAAACAGTTTTGCTATAACAAACAGAAGATATGCCCCCTAAGCACAAGATAGTGTACCTTTGGAAGGAAAACACAACGCTTCAGTTGAAAAGTAAGGACGACAGGCAGAGTCCGGAGCTTAATACTGCGATTAGCATCAACTCTGGTTTTACAGGATTCACAGAAATATTGATTCTCTCCATGAAGTTCTTCCACACTAAAGTAATCATCCAAACTCTCTTCTAATGTTTTGAAGCCTTTTACATTCAATTCCAATTCATAGAAGTCTTCCATCTTTGAAGATGCTTCAGAATCTCTTCCACATTTTGAACAACTGCATGCACAACATAAATTAAATAGTCAAATAAGACTTTCACTACATTATAAACAATAGAGAAAAAGAAACAAATGAAAATACTTATAGACTATAAGTAATCAGTTACATACAATATCCAAAGTTACACTAGTGAACTATGAAAAAAATGAATAAGTGAATGTGCAGCAAACTAACACAAAGTAACAGCAGTGTGGGGAATTCTTAAGCTTATAACAAACCATGAGCAGTTTCAAATTGCGGAGATGAAAATTTACAGGAAAAAGAAGCAAATTTTTACAGAGAGAAAGTTTGTTCACTGAATAGACAAGCATATATATTCAATAGCTAAAATAAAAATTTTGTCAGCAAATAACAGTAATATAAAGAGAGAATTTGCATAAATTTACAGAAAGAAATTTAGGTAAATAAACAGACATATTTGAATCCATAAATGGTTGATACACCTAAGTAACATGCAACTACAAGATTAGCAGCTTGAAAAGCTGCTTTATGAAACATAATTACAATTGTTTCCCCCTGTCCAATAGATACATTTCATGTACAGAATTTAATCACAGTCCAATTATGTGCTTCCCCATTCACTGAGAAGGAAGACTGACCCAATTACTGCATCAATAAAAAGTAACAAACAACACTATGAAGGGAGTGCAGAGTTTTAAAAAAAAACACATAGGAGACAACAACAATCCAATGCAAAATAATGAAAACACAAAATCAGAGGTCAGCCTTCATCTTACGTAGTTACATGCGATACGTTTCCACGGAAAAGATCCTGAACAATTCTTCTAGCTTTTGGTATGGTAGAATGGCTCAAACAGTGTTCAAGCAATGAAAGAAGTAAGGTTAGGAACTCATGACTATCCTGCTGAACACCATTATCTAACTCAAGTGTTTTTATAAATGGAGCTGAATCAATAAAAGCCAATTTACTAGCGTGCAACTGTGCAAAAAGTCGTGCAAGCTGATCCAAAACAGGTTGTTGCTTTAAGACACCAGGTTCAACAGAAAAAACACCTTCTCGGAATGATCTATTCATGTATAGAAATTGGAGTATACTGTTAGCATAACAAGTTGCTCCAAGGTTTGTGAGGCCTGCAGGTGAGTCAACAGAAGCTCGAAGATCCTTCGATGGGTCTGGACCAAATGACTGTAGAATATCTGACATTTTCTGCCATAATCCAGATTTACGACTCCCATTGGGTGGTGGTACCAACCCACAAAAACAGTTGGGATTATCTTTAGTATTCACACGGCAACCTTGACAAACAGGTTTTGAGATCATGTATAGCTGATTTATATCTTCTTTAGTTATTTCACCGGATGCATGAATTTTCCTGTACAAAGGTCAATCCAAAAGAAAAAGAATTAGGAAAGAAGAAGTAACATCTCATGTAACCAAATACGCCAATATCACAACCTACAGAAAGACAAGTTCCTAGTACCTCAGTATTTCAGAAGTGGTATCGACATCATCTGCTTGCTTCCTTTTATTTTTGCTGCGCGTAGCTGGTCGGCTCATTTTGATCACCGACCTTCTCTGCAAGCATCAATACAACGGAGTTCCAAAATCAATCATTTCCATAATGCGACAAGTTGCTAAATGAAACAATCCTTCAAAAATTCCTAAGAGTTTGAAACCAAAATTAGCCATTTCACAATCAAGAGAATGGAAAAACACCAAACTTCCACTTATTTCTGGAAGCTTCATCTCGAACTAACCAGAAATTTAAGTTGAATTAACTGAGGCGACACCCTGCAATTTACAACACTTAAATGCGTAAAACCTACAACTACATTATAAACGAAGGGAAGTCGCAGCTGAAAAAACCTAAGCAAAAAACTAGTTCGAGTTGCATCAAAGATTACGTTGGTTTCAAATGCAGGTCCTATTCATGATAAAGGGAGATTAGAAGGTCAAAAGTAATCGGCAAACAAGGCAACAACAAATGGCAGAAAGAGGGATAAAGAGCTGGAAACAATTTTAGAAGAAAAATAAGACCCCTAGAGAAAGATACAAGTAAAATCCAAATGGAAATTAGAAACTAAATAGCACAAGAAAGAAGCAAGAAGACGAGATCATTTATACACAAAATATATATCAAATCGGAAAATAATTAAAAAAAGAAAGCAACAGTAACGGAGTTACCTGATCCTCAGACGGAGAAAGCGTCAAGAGAAGAAGAACACGAGACGCCTGACTTTGGGACAGAGATGTTGAAGTCCCACCGAGAGAAAAGGGGAAAATTACATGAAGAGAAAAAAGAAAAAAAAAAAAAGAACTCACTCTCTGTTCAAAACCAAAAATGATGTGATTGTTTTGATAAGATCTAACTTTTTCTGTTGGTTAGGGATAAAATGTGAAGAGGGAAAAAGATCACTGCTCACGCGACGGGGTTTGGAGCTGTGGAGGGAATAATTTTTCGTATAAAACCAATAAAAATTGAAAAGAAAATGGATTTTGGGTGACCCTTTTCTTGTTTGTTTGGAGTCTGGACAGGCGGACGAAGAGTCATCTGCAACTTCTATTGTGGAATTAAGTTCTTTATAGTTCTGCTTTGTAGATACATATGTGACACATATCTAGTGATTCAACATATTATTAATTACCCAAAATTATAATTCAAATTTTAAATTTGAATAAAGTTAAACTTCCTAATAAAGTTTGAATTTACAAAGTATACTGTAAAAATTTAGAATTACCCAAAAAGTGTTTTTGAATTATAATAGTAAAAAATTAAAAAAAATCATTTTAATAATTTTTATGATTATATGTAGAGTTTGTATTAGGAATACCCAATTCTTCAAACGTAAATTTATGTCTCACCAAAATTGTTAAGGTAAGTCAAATATGAAATTTAGTTTGGTATATTTATTTACTAGCCTTATAATCTAACTATATGTTAAAAGAGGACTTTAACCATAACATTTATATTAGAATACAACTTGAATCTTAACGTGACACATTCAAAATAAACCTTAATGCTTACAAACTTTCAAAATTGACGGAAAAATTGTAACTTCCTATAAGTTAAATACTATGTAATTTTTTAAAATTTTTTATCTTAAATATGAGACCCACTTCTCTTTTATTTTATAAAATGTATTTATATATTAAATTAATTAAATTATTATTAAGTTAATTAAGTACTGAATAATTAAATTAATTAATTTGTTATTAAGTTAATTAAGTGTTAATAACTTCTATCGAAACAATTGAAATCTTATTTGTTATCGCCACCATCTTCATTTGTGTTGCCAACTTGCCACCATTAGCTCCTTCAAGCCTTCGACAACATCTCCTTATGCCACCAGCTCGTTGTTGTTGCTGCGTATCTCCCAGCGACACATCATCGTCCATTTCATGGAGCTGCCCTGACGTATAACCGCTTCTCCTTATCATTACCTCTCCATGCTCGTGTTATGGCAAGCAACGTTAACATCTCCAGCAACTTCCTCGCAAGCCAAACCTCAGGCGTAGCATAACAGAAACACTAACAAGATCCACAATCCATCAAAGGCAAAGCCTTGACGTTCAACAGCTCACAACAGCCAAAACAAAAAATCACCAGTACTGGTGAGATGTTACAAAGTGAACGCAGAAGATGAAACAAATGTGAGAAGCAACGAACAGGACGACTTAAACGGTGACGAATGAATAGTTGTAATATGCAACGTATAAACAAGACTCTAGAGATGTAATTATGTTCCGGCATATACTGTACCTCTTGCTATTACATGTATATAATCAAACACTAACGACTATATTGCCAGGCTATAACGCTCTTGGTCTATCATCGGAGGTTTTGTTAAGGCTGCTGTCCATGAATTTTTCCATAATCGCGTCATGCTTAAGGAGCTTAACTGTACATTCTTATGCCTGATTCCTAAAGGTGCTACCCAAACTTCTTTCTCGGATTATCGTCCCATCTCTTGTGCTAATTTCATTTATAAAGTCATATCTAAGATCTTAGCTTCTCGTCTTAAGAAAGTTTTGGACCCGTTGATTAGTGACTCCCAGGCAGCCTTTTTGCCCCATCGCAATATTGGTGATAATATTCTTCTTGTCCAAGAACTCTTGAAAGGCTACACTTCCCTACACAGTCCCCCTAATTGCACATTGAAAGTGGATTTCCATAAGGCTTTTGACAGTCTAAGCTGGACTTTCTTGCGCAGTATGTTGTTGGCTTTTGGATTTCCGGAGCCGTTTATTTCCTGGGTATGGGAATGTATCTCCTCTGTCTCCTTTTCGGTGTTGATCAATGGCTCTCCTACTCCTTATTTTAAAGCTGCTCGTGGCGTCAGACAGGGTGACCCCCTTTTCCCATATCTTTTTATCTTGGCTATGGAGGTTCTCAGTGCTCTCTTCCGGCGGAGGATCCACTCTAATCCGCGCTTCAAGTTTCACTCCAAATGCAAGCAATTGGGTCTCACACATCTGAGCTTTGCCAATGATTTGCTCCTCTTTTGTAGAGCTGATATTGAGTCGATCCAGTTGTTTATGCAGGCTCTCCTTGATTTCAAGCTTTTTTTTGGATTGCAAATCAACCTTTCGAAAAGTTATTTTCTCTTGTCCAAACAGGCTGCAGCTTTGGAGTCATCTGTCTCCGAGGCTACGGGGATACAGGCCCACACCCCTCCTCTCTTATATCTTGGTCTTCCCATCTCTACCAAGCGGCTCTCTAAAGCCGAGTGTCAACCACTCTTAGAACGGATCCAGCGGCGAGTCTCTTCCTGGGTGAATAAATCACTCTCTTATGCAGGTAGACTTATGCTTATCAAATCTGTTCTTAACTCCTTACATGTGTATTGGTCTTCCCACATCTTTTTAGCTAAAGGCATTATCAAGGAGATTGAACGGATTCTTCGGAAGTTTCTTTGGGGACATTCTGATGGTTCTCCTGGAGCGGCTAAGGTAAAATGGTCCGACATCTGTTATGCCAAAAGTGAAGGTGGGCTGAATATTCTTCCCCTCCGTATCGTCAATCGTTCCTTGCTTCTCAAACGCTTATGGTGGATTCTGGAGGATAAGACTTCGCTGTGGCTTAAATGGCTGCATGCTTATTTCCTGCGCGGTCACAACATTTGGGCTATCCAACCGACTGCTTCCCACTCATTCTTCCTCAACCAACTATTGAAGTTGCGCGATGACGTTCAACAAGACACTACCTGTATTATTAAAGATGGCCGTTTGGCTTCCTTCTGGTTTGATAATTGGTCCAGCTCTGGACCCTTAATTCACCGCTTAAATGTGTCTCGAGTCTCCTCTTTATTCCCTCTCCACACCCGGATGCGAGCTTTCATTAACGGTTCCTCGTGGCTTCTACCGCGTAGCTTAAGCCATCTTCGACCTTCCTACCCCCCATCTCCTCATGATTCTGATGCCTTTTATTGGCGGGTTTTACCTGTCGCCTCTTTGTCCAATCGCCTCATTTGTGACAATTTGCGTTCTCATCGAGCTACGGTTCCTTGGGCAGCAATGGTTTGGAGCAAATTTTTAACGCCACGGTTGTCGTTCATCCTTTGGCTCGCCTTTCAGCAGAAACTCTCTACTGCTGATCGACTTCCCTACGTTCAGATTGACCGCTGTTGCCCCTTCTACTCACTTCAGTTGGAGACATGCTCCCATCTATTTTTCGAGTGCTCCTTCACCAAAGCTATATGGGAATATCTCTCTGCTGTCTGTTCCTGGCCAGCTCCTGGTCTGACTCTCGTTGGGATCTCTCAATCTATTGCTGTCCAGCCCGCTAACCGTAGACCTCTCCTCATCGTGGTTTTGGGTGTATGTATCTATTCGATTTGGCGCGAACGCAATCTTCGTCGTTTTCAACAATCATCGTCATCGC
>JANZLF010000006.1:12310493-12321220 GCA_026546835.1 Erythroxylum foetidum | reverse complement strand
GCAACAAGTTAGAGATGATGGTTGGGAGTCTTTATTGAAACAAGTCGTTGACTTTTGTGGTGAAAATAATGTAAGTGTGATAGATATGCAAGACATGTTTATAGTTAAAGGGAGATCAAGGCGTAAAAGCGAAGACATGACGAATCTTCATCACTATTGTGTTGAGCTTTTCTATTCTTTGATTAACATGCAACTTCAAGAGCTTAACAATCAATTTGATGAAGTAAATACAAGTTTGCTTTTATGTATGGCATGTCTTGATCCTAAAGATTCCTTTTTTGCATTTGACATGGACAAATTGATCGAACTTGCCAAATTCTATCCATCAGAGTTTCCTCCTATTGCTTTAATTGAACTTGAATATCAACTTGAGAATTTTAACATTGATGTACATATGGATAAAAATTTCTCTGAATTGAGTGGAATTGGAGACCTTGCTAAGAGAATGGTGGCTACAAGAAAGCATTATGTATTTCCTTTGGTTTATTTGTTAGTCAAATTGTCATTACTTTTACCAGTTGCTATAGCCACAGTAGAAAGAGTTTTCTCTGCAATGAAAATTATCAAGAGTTCACTTTGTAATAAAATGAAAGATGACCTATTGAATGATTGTTTAGTGTGTTACATTGAAAGATATGTATTTGCAAATATTGACAATGATCTTGTTATGAAAAGATTTCAATCTATGAAAAGTAGGCGAGGATCATTATAGTTTTAACTATTTTATATTATTAATAAAACTTTATTTTTATTTAATTTTGATATGAAAATTTTTGTGAAATTTATATTTTATTTGGGCCCTCCTATCTTAAATTTTTGATTCCGTTACTGTAATCAAATATGTGAAGACTCCTTGTGCGCAGAAGTGTACAAGCTACGTAAAAACCTAAGAAATCTTGAGATTACAAGTTTATATCCTCTAGGGCTCTTGGAGTGAGATCTTAAGAGTTTTAATTAGTCCGATTAAGCTGAAATACCTAATGTAATAAAAAAAAGGGTCACTTCAAACGCTCTTGAGCGTATGGTACCATTCCCAAAGTTGATTCGTATGAAATCTTAAAACACAAAAACAACCCCGATATTTCTGAAAGCAGAAAGATGAAGAAAATGGTGGGTAGACGTAAAAGAAGGTACATAAGAGAGATGAAGAATCAAATTTTTACATAAAAAGGACAATGAACATGAGCGGAAGAAAAAAAGAAAGCACAAAGATAAGTTTAGAGATTGGGCAAACTAGAGAGATAAAGAAGAGAGTGACAAATATGAGAGAAGGGAAAAAAGAAAAAGAAAAAGAAAAAAGAGGGAGATACTCAAATGGGGGATTTTGCTTTTTAAATAAAATTGAAATTTATTATAATTTTATTGAAATTTTAATACCAATTAAAATTTCACATGTTAAACATAATCTAACAAACGTTAAAAAAAAAAAGCTTACAAATGATAATTTTTAGAAGTTTAAACTGAAATTTCTCTTTAAGCTTATGATCTTTTAGATAATAAACGCTGTAAGTACTTACAAGTTATGTTGTGTTGGGGGAAATTAGTAAACACGTGTACAGATCAATTTCACCCACCGAAAATATTACACTGATGAAAAGGCATAACTTGCAATGGAATATTCCAGCTTTATTCTTGTGACCCATCGATATTATTCAGGTTGATTATAGGAGAAATTTGATTCACAAAACATTAAACAGCTATAATTTACATTACAGCAAAACCTTTAATCTTGTTTAGTCTTGGATAAGCCAAACAATGCTTTGATTAAAGCCCATACATCACCGGCAAGTAGAGCCTTCATCAAGGCCAGCTTTCCTCTGGTGTATGGTGGATACCTGATAGGTGCATCACCAACAAAACCTCGGTATACAACCGCCTTCTTATGGCTGAAGGCATCAAAAGAGAATTTACCATGGTATGAACCGGTTCCACTCTCTCCAACACCTCCAAATGGTAAAGTATGGACTGCAAGCTGCATCATCAAGTTGCTTCATAAATTAGTGAAACAAAATCAAAAGTTGCATGCCCACTTTTCATACAAATAAACCAATAATTTGACCATTATTGTATTTCTAGTACTTCTTTAGATCGACATGAACAAGCACTTGGATTTGACTAAAATTACGAACCACAGAAAAGTTCACCAAATAGGGAATGCCAAATAAATCTATGAAACAGCAATTCAAGAAAAAATTTGACCATGGAAAAATTCTTAAGACTTTTATCCACATTACTCACAAAAGGGAAAATGCTCTTAATTCAATTTAGTAACTTCGAAAAATGTATAAAGCTCAGCTTGTTGCCTGTAGGTAAAAATAATCGAGCATCACCTATTAATATGTGTTTTTTTTTTTGAAAAGCCTATTAATATGTGTTTGCTGCATTCATGTTCAATAAACCATCCTTTTCCTACTGTCCCGGCTGGACAGCTTAAAACTATAGCAAGTGTACACTATCAGCAGTTGGTATTAACTACTTATCCAAAATTAAACAGATTTCTCACTGGTAAAGCGTAGCCCTAGAGGACCTCTTCCAAAACTACTTTGCTTTCATAAGCACAGCAAAATAATCATAGTTTCAGTACGGCTCAAAAGTTACTTATGAACTACGCATAAATAATAGTTAACTTGTGCACGCATGTATATGAAACAGGTTTCAACAAGTTTAAGGGAGGAGAATAATTACATGGACAGTAGTGTCATTGACAACCAAACCCCCTGCAGAGACAGACATCACAAACTCTTCCTTAAGCTTCTTGTTTTGAGTAAATAAATACGCTGCAAGCGGTTTGGTCCCTAAATTGATCACATCGAAGCTATCCTCAATTTTGTTGACCTATTCCAAAGAACAAGGGAAATCACATAAATATTCCGCGGTTGAACTATTGAATTGCAGTCCCTGTTTTATTCAAATTAGTAGATCATGTTGAGTTAAAAATCGCTGCTCTCCTTCGGTCTTACATGGAAAATCTGTTAAATATTAACTTCCCAACTTATTTGTTTGAGTTGAAAGTAATTTCTTGTCTAAATTAAATATGCCATCAAATCACTCACACATTATTGTGCAGCTCCAATAATTTGTCCATTTCACAATGTATCAAAATAAACATCATATAGGACCATATTTTTCACTTGAATCTTAGTTCTTACCGTGATAATCGGAAGCAAAGGGCCAAATATCTCCTCATTCATTATCAGAGAGTCCTCAGGAACATCTAACAAGATGGTAGGAGCAATCCTCCTGCCAATGGAAAAAGAAAGCGCTCTGTACATGAATATCCATTGCATCCAGGTAGGCTAAGTTAATGATCTGAAAGGAAAGACAACAAAACTCACAGTTTTTCTTTATCTCTTTCACCACCATAAACAATTTTACCAGAAACCTTAACATCATCCAGCAACTTTGTCATTCGATCAAAATGATTAGAATTTACAATTCGAGACAAATCTTTTGATTCCAATGGTTTTTCTCCGTAGAATCTCTCAATTTCTTCTTTCAGATTATCCAACTGCAGAATGAAGGAATAAGAGAGAAGCATAATTGACACAAACACGGACGCAGCGAAGACAGAGAGACTACTAGGATTCTAGTGGCGCATTGCATTACCAGGTTTGGAGCGAATTCTTTTGTCGTTAGAATATAATCAGGAGAAATGCACGCTTGTCCATTGTTACACCCCCACTTGCCACTAATTATCCGCCTGGCTGTTACCTTGAACATGTAAGACAGATTTTTTAAGCAATCCAGATGCATAGATGAAACTAAGCTTAGCTAGTTGACAGCATTAATTGCATGAACATACCAACAATTTGGCTTCATAATAGAAGATTCGATAGAAGATACGTACCTGTAAGTCAATTCCCGAATCAACTACAACTGGGCATTTACCTCCTAGCTCCAACACAACTGGTGTTAGGTGCTTTGCTGCAGCAGCCATCACAATACGCCCAATTCTTCCACTGCCTGTAATCGAAAAACAAGTGCTAGACTTCCTCAAACAAACGGGTCGCATAAGAAAAAATACTGTTTGACGAAAAGACTTAAGTATCAACGTAGTTTCTCAGCAACTGCTATATTTTCTTATATTTTATTTTAAATTGTCGCAACTTTACTCCATTTCGATGTTCATTGAGAAGGAAATGTCTTACACCAGTATGCAAAAACATCATATTAAAAAGAAGCATCCAATATCATCCGTAACCATAACAAAATAATCATTGCTCCATCAACCCTTGGCAAGTTCCCAAACATAAAGCCTACGACACGCATATTCAATATCATATACAATGTGGAACTTGCCCTCAATCAAACAAGCACTGGTTCCACTTCAGGAAACTAGAGATCATGTTAGGATTGGCGCTCAAGTTAGTCAGAAACCACATGTTATGACCACAGTATAACAGTTGACGAGGACTTTAACTCCTGAATCTCACAGAAAAGGAAAGATGCGACAAGAATTTCACCTGTATAAAATATCTTGTCCCACTTTTGTTCCAGTAGCGCAGATGTTTCACCAACAGCACCCTCAACAACTCTTATTGAAGAGGCATCCAAATATTGTGGAACTATTTTTGCAAGCAGAGATGATGAGGCTGGTGCAATTTCTGATGGTTTGAGTACCATAGTGTTACCAGCGGCAATAGCCCCAATAAGTGGGTCCAGAGACAACACTAAACCAGAGATTGCAGATCTAGGTCACTATTGTGAAGTTTAACAGAAGAAAGGATGACAGAGAACAAATGCAGAAGTGAAAGGTAAGCAAAGGAAGATGGCATACAGATAGGATAATTCCAAGCTGAAATGATCAATACAACACCGAATGGTTCAGACACTATTTCGCCGGATGAAGGGAAGATGGTCACTGGAGTTTTTGCCTGAGATATGATGACAGAGTCGATTAACTCATCTAAGGTGAAAAGAAAACGACCACGTCATAAAAACAACTGAGTGGAGCAGTTGTTGGAAATAAAAGGTACCTTTTCTGGCTTCATCCAACGTTTAAGTTCCTTAATTGTCACTCTCAATGAGTTTTTTAGCATGCCAATCTGCAGTAAAAACAACGTCCATCAACATGAAAGGAAAATAGGTTGTTATTTTGCATATAACTTTAACACAAGTTAACGCAAAGAAACCTCCAGAATGATACATAGTCTTGTAGTACAACTTGCTGTCGTTGCATTAGCATCTATTGAGCATGCACAGGTACAAAAGTAAGTATGCTCACACTTACAAGGTAATGCGCACAAATGGACAGAGGATGCACATATGTACTAAGTTCACTGCATAACAGCAAACAAAGATGTCCTGGATTGGACTGACTAGAGACAGAACACGGTCTAGCCAGGCAGAGGATACGTAATCAGTAACCATGGTCACATGTCTTCAGATTCATTAGTTCAGAATCACCTATGCAAGTAATATGTAAATTCATTAACATGAAAGATGGCGATTGGGATCAGTCAAAGTTTGACCTGCTGAGACACAATTCCAAGTTTTATCATTAAATGTGGTTAGTGGAGCTAATGCAATCGCATCCAGCTGTGAAAGAAACATATTTTCTTCACATCCGTAATGAAACAGTTCACTTTTTGTTAATTTGTTCTTCCTAAATCGTCTCCTATCCTCTGCAAGTCAGCTTCAATATATTTCTCAGCAGTTTAATAGTTATTATACCACGATAACACAGTTAAAAGAACTTGACTCACTGTCAACAGAAAAAACGAAAAGAAAATGAACAACCATCGCCCACAAAAAATATCGCCAAGAGATCAGGCAAATTATAAACCTCTGAGCTCAGCGAGAGATTCTAGAAGGAGCGATCCTAAGTTTGAAGTCTAGTTTCTGCAGGCATGCCTTTAAATTTAATATGCACTAGTCAGCAAGCCAAATTGATACAGATGTCAAGCCCCTCCATCTTACCTATTAAATACCGCACCTCACCATGTGGGTCTGTCATTAATGTTCTCCCTTCTAACAAAAGATGGAAATTGCACACGTTTCAAACGCAAAGAATCTTAATAACAAGATACCACGATGGCAACCTTGCTAGCTATAATTCGTCAGGTTTTCTGGGACGTGAATTATCCTTCGAATGCGTCGTTAAATAGAAAGCTTAAACCATGAAATAATTATTGTGGCACATTAAACTAAAAGAAATAATACAAAACCATCAAGCAAATAACAGAACACAAGGAGCGAAACGGGAACAAAATCAAATAGCTTATTTCGCCGATTTATTCACAAAATTTGGTGACCCCAGAACGAGAGTAAAACTAACTCAATGATCGTAAACATTCACCAATACGCACATAACTGATAATTCATGACAACGGTACTACAGAAGGTGATCATCTATCTTATTGTATGACGTTCCAAATTAACAGCAAAGTTATCCTTTACTATGAATTTTGAAGGAAAAAACATCGAGTGCTTCAACAGTAGAGGTGATTGTACTGCGTCCCATATTGAAAACTTAAAAGGAAGCGAAAGCATCAATATATGTGTTACTGTAAGCATTTAATTCGACTGCAAAGGGCAATCATATATCATTATAAAAGTAGTTGACCTCGTAAAGAGTGGATTCGAGTTCAGGCTTGGATAGATCTTGTGTTAGAGCGTCTACGATCTCTTTCTCGCAATCGTTGAGCATCTTCTCCATGCTCTTCAACTGCGACACTCTCCACTCGTAACTCCGAGTCCTCCCGGAGGCAAAAGTGCCTCGCAGGTCGTTCATCATCGATCCCGCCGTCTCCGAGTCGAACACCACTTTCTTCTCCGCCGCCATTGTATGGCTCTTAATCAAATCGATGGATAAACAAGGACATGTATATATATATATATATATATGTAAACCGAGTTGGAGGAGGAATAACAGTGATGTGGGCGTATTATGTGACGACAGCCATAAGAATTTGGACAACTGCGGGAGTTTGTGTTGAAGTTAAAACGCGAGAGCCTTTGTTTAGGTCGTAACGACCGGTCCTTTTTACAATAGTAAGGGGTAAGAAGGGACGAAGTTGATATCGTAATTATATTATTTGTATTCTGTGACGGAGAAATGGATGGACGTTAAAGGTGCGGAGGAGCGTGTTCTCACGCTATGTGTGCTACGGGTGGGGTTTTGGTTTATGAGACGCACGGAGACGGAGGAGTTACGGGTTGAATCTGGAAATTGGGTGACCTGGCGGAACAGAAGTAATTTCCTTAAAGAAAATAAGTTTATGTTGATTATGCCATTGTTGTTTCAAATCCAATTTCACTTAATTTGGAGCGCCATCTCCACACAAAAGTTAAAATGTGTATCAAATCCATGTTTGATGTCGTTGAAGCATATTTGACGTTTAATGCCAAGGACGAGACTTTGAAATTTAAACTGCCACACACACCCCAACTCACGGTTCCATGTGCTTGTGTCTGCATAAAGAGGGGTGCTAGGAGTTTGGACCGCACCAACTTGCCGAAACTAATTTCGGAATTAGGCTGAAGTACGGAGAAATTGGGGATAACCAATTGACTCAATTAGATTCTACGTGTATGTGTAGAAGCTACAATGATTGCAAAGAATACACGTTATGTTATTAGTCATCTTTTACCTATGCGTTCAAGTTGTATCCAGCTATTGATAAATGATGTTTTTTTTTAATAGAAGACAAAATATAGAATAACGATCCAATTGAATGAATGTTTCTTTTTATGCTTTTAGTATAATTAGGGAGTTGCGAGTTCTGAGGAAAGTTATATGGAAAATGAATACATCAAGTTAAATAAATTAAAATTTTCTCTGGAAGGTGCTCCCACTCCCAGACTCCGGAGTAGCCACTGGCGCATATGGCTATTGCGGTCCCGCTGTTTTATCTTATCATTTGTTTCCATCTGGTAGTCGCAATCACCAACAGTCGTATAAATAAATATCCGATGAATTTGGAGTGAAGCGCAGCCGATCAAAACGACTTCTAATAAATAATCAGAAAGAGCCAAATAATCGAATACTTTATTCAAGTAAGTGATTAAAAATTTCAAATCCTTAAATTAAATTAAAAAACAATAGATCTTAAATAAAATCGAATCAAAACGAGATAGATATTGCGTCGACGCAACCAAATAAATTAAATTAAAAAACAATAGATGTAAAATAAAATCGAATCAAAAGGAGATAGATATTGCGTCGACGCAACCAATGGCATTGGTTGTTGGTTTTTAAAAATTAGGTGTTGTAGGCCAACTCCAAGCCGGTACATCAAACAAAATGGTGCCGTTTCACACGCAAGCTTCTGACGATGCACGTCGGTCGATTATCCGTCTATTGATAATTGGCAGTATGAATAAATAGTAAACAGACGAGGGTGTGGTCTGCGGTTGTTGGAACCAGAAAATTTGGCGTTCAATCAGTTGCCAAGCCACAAACATTGTTTCTGATTTGATTACCAAAAGAATGAATTATTTGGACACCCAACAAGTCCCCTAATGTGTTCGATAAAAACGAGAGCGTCTTGTCAACTTAGGGAACATGAGTTGCTTGATGGTATCTGTAAAATTCATTCCACCCCCGCACGTCTGTAACTCACAACAATGTCTCCATTATCATCATCTTCAAGGTTGAGTACAAACTTTTGTCATACAACACGCGTGTCCTTTGTTGTTAAAATTTTGAATTGTTACGGGGAAAACTGTTATTTTAAGAATTTTGAAGTTACTTTTAGTAGTTAGTAATGTAAATTATACTCGAGCTAATTACATATGCATCCATTTGGTCATATTCATAATTATTCTTGTCAGTATAGATTAAATTACTCTCACACATAGTAAATTATAGTTTACAATATTAAATTTTCTTCGTGGCACTTGTTTACGTCGCTAGCTCGCTTATGCCTGTAACTAACTCGTGCGACAACTTCTAATTTATTCAATTATTTTTTAAGAAATGTATGATTAATTAATTTATATTAATTATAATGATCATGAATACCACTAAATTGATGATGGCTATCTTTTTCCTATAATTTTATTTTCTATTAAATTCAATCATTAAAAAATCTAACCGGTTTAATCATAAAATTTTCTGATTTAGTTTTTAACTTTTCGGTTTGATTTATTATAATAATTTTTTATGTCAAGCTCATTAATTAAATGATCAATTTTTGTAAATTATTATGTTCTTACAAACTAAAATAAAAGTCAGAAACTTTGTATATTTTCTAACCTGATAATGCTTAAGCTTGGATTTGATTTTTGCAAAATACCTGCAATAAGCATACAAATAGAGTGAGGAAGAAAATGCTGGAACTCAGGCCATAACCAGGTACCTGAACTGTCGACGTAATGGTGAACGTGACAAGAAAGGTCAGTGGGGCCGAGGGCACCAAGAGAATGAGGTAGAAGGGGTCCTACATCCGCCACCCAGGGATCCGTCCAAAAGCGGACCTGAGAGCCATCGTAAACTACCCATCGCATGCCGCGGATGACGTGAGGCCATACAGCTTTGATACTGCGCCAGGTCATTGACCCGCCGGTCGTCACAAGTGATAGGGGCGGGTGAAAAACATTGAGCTTGTACTTATCAACCAAAATTTGAACCCACAGCGCGTGTGACTGCGAGAGGAGGCTCCAACCAAGCTTGATTAAAAGCGCATCGTTGGATTCACGAATCTTCCAGATGCCCAATCCCCCCAGCTCCTTAGGTTGACATACTTGATCCCAGCTGACGAGGTGGGGCTTCCGGACGCCCGGGGAGGATCCCCAGAGGAAGGTACAAAAAATCTATTCCAGGTCGTCACAAAGCCTGTTAGCCCAAAAAACATTTTAAAATTAAGCATGATTAGATTAATTGAGTAAGTTATGTTAGCATAAATTGAGTTGATATTAATTAACATGTGATAGCATTAAGGAGTTAGGTGGTGAGTTAATGAAATTAAATGAGTTAGTTGGGCCTTAATGAGGTAGGAAAGAAAAGAGAATAAGATGGGCTTGAGAAACAAGTGGGCTTGAGAAGTTTAAAGAGGAAAATAAGAAAGGAGGAAGAATAAGAGAATGGGCTTAGGCATATGGGCTTAAGTAAGTAAAAGAGGAGTATAAAAAGAGAAGGAAATAAGTGAGTAGGAGAAGAAGAGAGGTAGGTTACGAAAATTTAGAGGAAAAGAGAGAGGTTTCGTGGAAGGAGAAAGAAGAAGGAGAAAAAAGAAAGAGGCTTGGCTAGGGTTTTGAGATTCCAAGAGTTTAAGTGAGAGTTTGAAGAAAGTTCAAGAAGGAAAAGTGTAGAGGAGGAGCTAAGCTACATTTTGAACCAAGAAACTCTTGGGTTGAGTCAAGAACCAAGGTAAGTTATGATTTCAAGTGTTAGTTTTTAGTTGGGTTTTGGTGTAGAAAGCTTAGAAATGAAGTGGGTTTAGTGATTTTAAAGTTGATTTCATGAAAGAGGTTATGTAGAATTTCAATTGAATTTATGTTGAAGTGGGTTTTTGTTTCTCTTGAAGTAGAGCAAGAGAGAGGAGGAGAGCAAGGAGAAGAGCACTCCTAAGCAAGGATTAAGCAAGTTATAAGGTGGGTTTCATTTTTATCTTTATGTTAGTAAGTTCTAAATACTATCTCAACTAAGGAAATTAATGTTTTTCAATTACCTTGGGATGAGCATTGATTGAGCTTTGATTGTGTATTAATTGATTTATGATTGCCATTATGTGAAAGTTTGAACAGTATATGACATTGCTTGATATTGCTTGACAAGTTCATGA
>JANZLF010000006.1:12259722-12271340 GCA_026546835.1 Erythroxylum foetidum | reverse complement strand
GGTTGCCGAGACAAGATCCTCAGAACCATCGATCGATTTTGTCATCGCTCGATCGGGTCGCGAAGACAAGATTCTTGGGACCACAACTCGGCCTCGCCTAACAGATCGATCAGGTTGCCGAGACAAGATCCTCAGAACCATCGATCGATTTTGCCATCGCTCGGTCGGGTCGCCAAGACAAGATCCTTGGGACCACAACTTGGCCTCGCCTAACAGATCAATAGAGCCCTGCACCTACCCGCTGTTTCTTAATAGAGCCCTACACCTTCAACAATGCGTCATCGGCTCTATTTCGGCCCTCCACCGCGGCATGACAATCCTCATGGTATTTCCTACTAAGCTCCCGCTCCGTCTGCACCGCTTTCTTCAACTCGTTCCTCTCCGCAACCACTTGGCCTTTCTCCTCTCCCCTGAGGCCAGCTAAGCCCTTAGGATACTCACCGTTTCCTCTCGGGATTTCCTCTCCTCCTCCAAGGAAGAGTTTTGAGCCTAGAGGAGGTCTTTCTCCTCCTTCACCCCTGAAAGCTCATCCTTCAAACCCTTCGTCTACTCATGGAGGTCCTGGACCTCCCGATCCAAAGCTCCCACACGCTGCAACACTGCAAAGGATATCATCGCGCTCCATACACCGTCGCGAACAAGTTGAGACCCCAACTCCAGACTGCTCTTCTTGTCCATGAGCTGCTCGTCCATGGGGAGAGTAATCCTCTCGGCAATATTACGGGACACCTCGACGTCCCCGATCGAGGCATCTTTGGGAAATTTGATCGCCGACTCCCACTGCCCAGGGGTCACTGCTCGCCCCTTCTCCTTGCTTTTCTTCTCCTTCCCTTTCACACCTTGACTTGGCGAGCCGGACGCCAGATCACCAAGTCGGATCAATCTTTTCCTTTTAAGAGGAGGCTCCACCTCCTCTTCCTCCTCCTCCTCTGACGGAACCGCTCGGTCCGCGCTAGCTGGCACAATCGGCAACGACACCGAAATGATAGGACGATCTTCGGCGGGTGGAAGATCCGACGATACTGCGGAAGGGCCCAGCTCCGCTGGCAGAGCGACGCTTTCGCCGGTCTCCACCTCCTTTCTCTTTCCCTTCCTTCTGGCCTGCTATTTGGACTTGGGGGTGGGGCGACGGACCCAGCAAAATCTCCTACCTTCACCATGGCTGCATAACAATAAAGCAAGTTAGAAAGAGAAACCAATAATCAAAAATGGAGTAAACGATTCAACCACGAGGGGTCAACCAGACGAGGCGGTTTCCTCTCCTAGAACGCTAATTTGTGGTAGGGGGTTGAGCAGGAAAGAATTGGACGAGGTCCCCCCAAAATAGCCTTGTACGAGTCGAGCAAAGCCATATCGACCGAGCTCTTTAATGCGATCGACCACCTCCAACTCCTCTCTGCTGAGGGATACGCTCCACGTGTTGTTCCACTGCTCGGCTAAAGGGTACCTCCATGGCTGGGACTCCAAGGAGGATCCTGGGGGTTTCACGAAGAAGTACTTAGTTCGCCAAGCAAAGATTTTCGAAGCTGTCCCGGCTAGCTGATACTGGACGTCTCTATACTGCAGAAAGGGGATCCCATCCCCAGAGCTCAGACTCTGGCTCATCCTAAAAAAGTGACGCAAGATACCAATCGATGGCGGATGACCGAACTGATGGCACAACAACGCCAAACCATTAATAAACCTCCAGCTATTCGGAGGAATTTGACTCGACCTCAGCTGATAGGCGGTGCACACCTCGTCGACAATCGGGGCGTACGGGAGCCTCATACCACTAAACGAGAAAAAACTTTCGAAAACGGCGAAATATCCACCCAAGTTAGTGTGGATTCGCTCGTTCCCCAGGGCCAGCCGGGGTCCCCAGGATGTGGGGATGCTATTCCTAAATATCGACCGATTCAACTCCCCCAAAGTCATAGTCGATGCATTTCTCGGCGGATTCTCCACCACTAACCCATCCTTCATTTCTTTCGTCGATATTTCTTCGACACCCCGCACCATACTTCTAGAACTGGCCGTAGACATGTTTACCGAGAAGAAAACCTTTGAAAAGAGTTTAGAGGAGGAGACGAGGGAAAGGGACGTACCTAATTAGTGAATCTGAGGTCGGAAAATTTGGCAACGGTGGAAAGAAATTTCTGGGAACTGTAAGCAGAGAGGAAGCAAAAAAACGAAACAAACATGAAGAAAACCCACAGTGTATTGATCCTGAGTACTTATAGAAGACCGATCGAGCAGCAATCTCAATCAAAGCGCGACGCGTGGAGGAAATCCAAGCACGCATGGACACGCGGCAGAATCCGAGCCAAGAAGAATTAGGGTTATTTAAAATCCAGAGCGGCGCAGCAGTTGAAAGGACGAGTATGACAGCTGCGCAACGGTTATAAGGACGATACGTTTCAGATTCTGAAAAGGTGTCAGAGGGAACACGCCGTCGATAATGATTAAATAAAGTACTCTCACGCGCTCAACAAAGACGCCCGTCTAAACTCCCTGGATACGAGCTGTCACGCACTACTGGAGACCGACCGATCGATCCTAATGCAAACGATCGCGTGATACATATTAATACTCGACCAATCGACCGTAGTACGAGCTGTAAGCTCGCAGACGAGCTATAAGACCACGTACGAGCTATAAGATCGCAGACGAGCAACAGTACTCTAACATACTCCTTCGACCCTTCTCTTCGCTCAGACTCGAGGAGTAGGGGGCTTATGGTCGGGTTGGTCATGCTGGGCCCGAACCCAGTCGAAATGACCCGTGGGCCGATCGATCCATTCTTCAAAGACCAATCTTATACCTAATGGCTATATCAAGCCCAAGCCCGATCCACACTCTCCTTAGCCCGTTCGCATGTGAGAGACTCCCATGCACACGTAAAAACCTAAACCTAGCTGTTACTCCATAGGTTACTCCGTATATAAGGTATAATCCTGCCATAACAGAGGTACGAATAATCATCACCCTTGTTTTCTCTGCATACGGCTATCCCGCTTACACAAAAGACTGACTTGAGTGTCGGAGAGGCTGATCGGGAAACAACCCCCAACGTGCCTTCTTTGTTTTGCAGGGACCTCCAAGCCGAAATCCTTGTATTCGACAGTCAACTTCATGGATCCAAACGACAACGTCCAGCCACGGCAAAATCCCTCGGAACCAAATAATAACAATAATAATAATAATAATAAAACGAATTATTTAAGCTCCCTGCGATGGCCGTTTTGCATTATGTTAAATATTTCTATAATTTTTATAGGCAAGTTTATAGAATACTAAAAGATCATAAGACTATAAATATTATTTATTTTAAAGCATATAAATAATTAAGAACCGCTTCAAAACATCGTCTCTTTGTTTCATACATTATCATTGTCTAATATAAAATTCAATCACCAAATCTCATAATAGCTAAATATATCGAAAGCATTACCATACTTATTGTTTATATACTTATTGTTTTCATGAAACTCACCATTTTAAATGCTTCTTATTTCTCTAAAAAATAAAACTTCTTTAAGTCCAAACATAAAATAAAAGATAATTGCGTAAAAGATAAAAGAAAAAACTTTAAAATTGAAGTAAACAATTTAAATACTTACAAAGTAAATAAAATAAAAGTAAATTTTAAAAAATAATATGATAAAACTGCCTTAAAGCTAAACATAAGTGAATCAAGGATGTTATATAAGGATGAAAAATCAGCTTCTAATATATAAGAATTGAAGGAATATAAAAGGTTGATATAACGTTATAGTACGTTAATAATAATAAGCACCTCTAAATTGTAAAATCTGGTCATGCATCTCATGTACAATATATATCAAATATACGAAGCAGAAAATAAAATGAAACCTTAAAAACTAGATCTACTTAAAGAGCATAGAAAGAGAAAAGGTTACAAGAAGTTGTAATATCATAAGACAATCATGTGGTTATTCAAGTTCACAACAGAAGAAGAGGCTAAATGGTAGTGCATCATAATACTACACAAAATAAACTAGACCTATAAATATAGTATTAGTGAGTTTAGTTGATCCCATAGAGATTAAATCAGATTACTTTTCTACATTTTACCTATATGTAAAACAAATTGATTTGGTTCAATGCAAATTAGAAAATAATTGAATTTATAAAAACAACTCAAATTAAATAGCAATAAGGAGATAAAATTGATTAATGATTTGAAATCCGGTTCTTTGGTTTAATCTTAGCCTAAGCACAATTTCACATATATCATTAAATTATCGTCTTCACAGCACTCTTTAGACTACTAATTGTGAATTAACAACAAACTTTGTTAATCTCGATTTTTCCTTAGATTGTACTTAATTAAAAAGAGCTCGTTAATTAACCCTAACTATCAAGATACCCAGAACAAGCTCTCTAACTTTATCTAGATAGCCTCATTACAAGTGAAAAAATAGACCAATATAAAAAATAATCACATAAACTCCGATTATTTAACTTATGTACGCTATCCTTAATGATTTAATACAATTAGTTGCACAAACGACTTCAAACACGACTATTACATATCGTGTTCAAATTTTATCAATGGTTTTCATGAAAAACGATTAAATAGAGCATCAAAAGCATTCTTACACATTACCAATCATTAATCTTAAGATAACTTAAAAAAATCGAAAAAGAGGAAAAGAAAACGATACACAATGGCATATGCTTAAATGTCCTCCTTAGCATCGATTGCACCTTTGAACTAGCATCGAATGGGTTAGCCCTCCAACTTTTCCATCAAGCTCTAAGAATCGTCCAAGAATGCCTCCACATTGGTTAAAAATTGACCAGAATTAAAGAAGAATCAGGTCTGGTCATTTTTTTAACACTTTCCATTTGTAATCTCCAAGAATGATGAAGAAAAATCAACTGTTGTCCACCCTCTTTCTTGAAGACTGAAGATGAATGAAGAAGAAGAATTGGCTGTTGTCCACCCTCTTTGCTCCAGCCATTCATAAAGATAATTTTTTGTCATGAAAATGGCTAGTGTTGTCTCAATTTTTATCTCATCCAACCCTTATCTTCACTAACCGTCACATACACCTTATTCCCTAGCCCCCAATCATGTTTTTGCTTTAACCTCACTTAATTTTTTTCATTCTCTCAGCTGACACTTTTTTTCCCTCACATCTTACAAAACCTAGGTTTTTCTTTGGAATAGACAGGTGTCTTTTTATTCTGTCTTCTAATACATGTCATGGCTGTAACAATTTGATTTGTCTTATAATGCATGTCACGACTATAACATTTTAATTGTTACAACCATGATACAATTACCACCATTCTCTTTATAATAAAAACTAGGTTAAAATCATGTGATAAATGGACAACTAGCTTAATTCTTTTGGTAGTGTAATTCTTATTACAACTATGGTCTTTTTAAATTAAAAATTTTCACATACCTCCATTTTTATGCTCTATCTTGTCTCTTTTTTAATCTTTTTCTTCTTCTTGCTCCATGAAGACAATAGAGTACGAACATTGAGAAGATGGCTTAATAAGTATGCTTTTAGGTCACTTTAGCTCCTTCACTCCTAAAATATACCTAAAATCAAATATGAGCTAAAGTGAGTATCCTAAGCATTTTAAGGCATTAATCAATAGGTGTAATAGATTAAATGTATCAACAATTAAGCACATATCACTAAATACATTATAGAATTAGGTCATTGACATATCCAAAATATCTAATTTTTATTTATTTATGGAGACCAAACATTAAACTTAACAAAACTAAGCATGGAAATATACCTTTATGGATTAATATTCATAATATTCCATTGAAGTGTCAGCCTACTTAGGGACTAGATATGTTAGCTAGCTATGTAAGGAAGCTCTTATATAAAGATAAAACCACTTTAATAAACTTCGCTAGAATTTTTGTAAATGTGGAACTAGAACAAAGTTTTACAAAAATACATTCCATTAATGAGGCTTGGAGATGGTGATGGCTTAGTTGAGGATCATGTTTTTGTTTCTTACCACTATAACCCTCCTTAAAACAACAAGGTAAGTAATAGGTAGCGGCTGATAGGAAATTTTAAGAGGGACTTTATAGAGCTAATTGGGCTAGATGTACAACAAAAGGAGCTTAGTTCTAAAGATACACAATAGAAAGTCAATCATAATGGGCGAATCTCTTAACTTGACTACTCAACAGTGATGGAAACATATGATCAAATATACCTAATTTAATCATGAGAGAATGATTCTGGTACCTTACATGGTGTGGAGAACTTAGATAATTTATTAGAATTCCATCAGTTGGCTCCTCTTGGAATGAAACTAAAAGGACCATTTACTTTAGCTGATTTAGGAAAAATAAGGGAGGTTTAAAGCGATAATGAAGTAAACATAGGGGACAATACATCTATTTGGAAATATAATAAGCTTGATCTACAAGGATTCTATAGTGATAGTAAAAGGAAGGTAGGGAGAGAGAGTAAGGGTATGGGTTTCAAAAAATTAACAAAAATATTTAATATGTCTTGGAATATAAGGGGAATTAACTTCCATAATAAAATAGTAACTCTAAAACATTTGTAGAAGAGATCAAACCAGTAGTGATGGGCTTAGTGGAAACAAAAATAAAGGAGGATTTTGGGAAGGAAGTGGGAATTCCCTTTCAACCACAACCTTACCACTATGGAAGAATAATTGTGGCCTATGATTTTAATAATGTTATAGTCAATATGTTGGACTCTAATTACCAATTAATGCAAATAAATATAAAAAGGATTCAGGATAATTATAAAGTTACTAGTACTTTTATCTATAGTTCCAATTTTAGCTTCTATAGGAGGCTTTTGTGGGATAAAGTGGAGCATATTAATCCTAGCATACATTGACCTTAGCTCATTAAAAGGGATTTTAACAGTATAAAGCATAAAGATGAGGCCGAGGAGCTTGTACAAAATATGAGGGGTAATAAAATCTTGAAGGTTGCTTCTTCATTTGGAGCAATAGGCAGGCTTTTAAATGGTTTGAGAGGAAAAATTAAGATAGGACCTTAGTCAACGTTGAATGGCTAGATGAACCCCATGAAAGTAAAGCAACTTATAAACAGGTCTTATTTTTAGATCATTCCCCTATCATTATATAAGATATGTTAAATAGGACAAGAAGAAAGTTCCCTTTCAAGTTTAAATTCTTCTTCACTTAGGATCCATGCCTTGATGAAGCGATTCTAAAAGAAATTTTAATCAGAGTCTATGATTGTAAGGCTTACATCTATAATAAGAAGCTTAATGCAATTAAGAAAGAGTTGAAAGCTATTAATTCTAAAAGAACCTTAAATAATGGCAATAATATAGAAGAGGCCAGGAAGGAAATGATCAAGGCCCAGAAGAAGTTATATATGCAACCCAAGGATCAAAAGTTTAATAAAAAGGAAAGGGGAGCATCAAAGGAAAGGGGAACTACTTTTATCCAGAATTCAATCATTTTATGAAGAGAAAGGATATGTTGGGTAAAGGAAATA
The DNA here is from genome assembly GCA_026546835.1 of Erythroxylum foetidum. Classification (NCBI taxonomy): domain Eukaryota; kingdom Viridiplantae; phylum Streptophyta; class Magnoliopsida; order Malpighiales; family Erythroxylaceae; genus Erythroxylum; species Erythroxylum foetidum. Next base: position 12,263,842 of record JANZLF010000006.1, on the reverse strand, counting down.
AAGAGAAACTCTAAATATTTTCACAACTCCATTAAAGGTAGGAGTAATGCAAGTACTTTATTAAAAAAGGAGGAGTTGAATAAAGAAGTATTCATATATTTGAAAAGTTCCATTGGTAATACAACTAGTGGCCAATCAACAGTGTCCCTACTAAGGTCCTTTATCAATTACCATGATAGCACAAAAATCTAATAGTATATATATGGACCCTTCATAGCTCAAAATGGTAAAAGAATGGTGTTTGAGTTAAATCCCATTTAGGCCTCAAGCTCAAATAGGCTTAGTGGCCATTTTTTTTTCCAAAATGATTGGAAAATGATTAATAATATGGTGATAGATGTCATTATGGAATTCTTAAGAATGGAAAGATCCTAGAGAAGATAAATAAAACATTTATAAACCTAATTATAAATGTCCAGAATCCTAGCTCCATTGGGGACTACAGGTTAATTTTATGCTAAAATTCCTTTACAAAATTATCTTAAAATTGTTGGCCTCTAAAATGAAAAAGGTATTGAGTTGTATAATTAGTAAAACTCAAAGGGCATTCTTAGAGGGAAGGCAGATAGGGAATAATGTTCTATTAGCTTATGAGTTAGTTATGGGCTATGGTGGAAGAAACTTACGAAAATACTGCACTCTTAAGATATACTTTCAAAAGGCCTATGATACTATCAACTGAGACTTTATTTTATAAGTTTTAAAGGTGTTAGGGTTCCCTAATAAGTAAGGAAATGGATTAAAGAATGCATCACTGTTCCCTCCTTTAGTGTTCTAGTAAATAAGAGACCACCAAGTTGTTTAAGGGAGCAAAGGCTTGAAAAAAGGGGACTTGTTGTCCCCTAATTTGTTTATTATATGTACGGAAACACTAACTAGACTAATGAGATACAATATTTCCTTGAATACAAATTTTAGCTATCGTAGCAAATGCAAGAAAATTGGATTGTTCAATTTAAGCCTCTTAATATTCTTTAAAGCTAATGATAGGTCAGTGTTTACTTTAGCAACTTCCCTTACAATTTTTAAAGAGTTATCTTGTCTATATATTAACTTTAGGATAATTTTACAAATTATTTCATCAAATGCCTTTAGTGAAGTTTAATGACTATCCAGAATAATAGGGTTATAAATTAGAGTACTGTCTTAACTTATATAGGCCTCCCAATATCCACTAAGAGACTAATATATAAACATTGGTCTCCTTTATTTAAAAAGTTAAAGAATACTAAGATCTTGATGTAATAAGGATCTTTCTGATGTAGGTAGAGAAACTTTGGCAAATTTAGTGCTAAATTCTTTACATAAAGTACTAGTCTTCTTATATTTCCCTATCAAAGGGAGTGATTAAGTTCTTAAAAAGAACAATGAGAAACTTCTTATAGAAAGGAAGGAGTGCAGGTAGGAAAATGGTTAGGGTTAGATGGTCGGAGATCAATAAACTAATGGTTGAAGGAGGCTTAGGAATTGACTAATAAAGTACTAATAACTAAAAGATTCTGTGTTTTTAGTTATGTGGATTAATAGAGAGAAAGGCAACATATAACTAAGTGGGTAAATAGGTACATTCTAAAAGAAATAAACGTTTAGGAATTTTGACCTAAGCCTAAGACATTTGATTCATAATGCAACTCATGCAATTGAGAGACACCCTATCAACATCTTTTAAATTTGAAATTGGTAAGAGAGAAAGAGCCTCTCTCCTATATGATGATTAAGGGTCTGTTTGGTTCAGCTTTTGAAGGGTCTAAAAGTACTTTTATCTACAGCAAAAACTGTTTTAAGAAAAAAATAAGTGTTTGGTGAAAAATTTTAAAAGTACTTTTATAATAGAAATAGCTTTTTTAAAAGCTAAAATACAACTTTTTCAGAAGCTAAAATTTGGAGCTTTTCAGAAAAGCCCCAAATTTTAGCTTCTTCGGCTAGATAATTTTGCGTCACATACGTAAATAACGATTGATACTCTTTTATTCACACGACTCTTGAGCGTCTCCTCTTTGCTGTCTTTCTCTCTCGAACGTCTTCTCCTCGCCTCTTCTCTTCTCTACTCACAGGTTAGATTTATGTATATTTTCTACTCACAGCTTAAACGATGGATGTCGCAAACGAAGGTCTGCGTTACGCATCTAAAGTCTTCGCAGTCTCCATCTTCTGCTTCTTCGTCGTCGTCTCCTCGCTCTCCGTTCTGGGTCCGACTACAGAAGCCACATACTGGATTCTCTACTGCGGCGGGGACGGCGGCTGGAGGGACTGCGTTGAAGAGGAAAAGACCAGCGAGGCTGGATATTCCCATTGCGGTCGTGGGATTTGATGGGCTGAGTACGCCGACGGTGGCCGAGAAGCTGGAGATGGAAAGTGAGGGGTTTGGATATTCAGTTTATTGTAAAAGAGGGAGGAGAGAGACTATGGAGGATCGCTTCTCTGTTGCTGTTGACCTTGAATGACTCTAAACAGGTACAGTAACATTTTTTTCTTTTCTTTGACGATTTAGTACTTAGTTGAACTAATTATACTCGGTTACTTACATAAAGGGTAGTTTGAGTTGCTTGACTCTTAACAGACTAAAATTGATACTAGAACTTGGTGATTGGTACTTTCACGAGATGAGAAACCAAATGAGTAATTGGAATTACACCATGTGTTGCAGGGTTTCTTTGGAATATTTGATGGGCATGGAGGCTCTAAAGCTTCAGAATTTGCAGCAAGGAACTTGGGGAAGAATATCTCAGCGGAGGTGCTTATGAGGGATGATGAAGAAGAGATCGAGGAGGCAGTGAAACAAGGGTATCTGAGAACAAACGCTGACTTTTTAAAGGAAGACGTCCCTGGTGGTTCGTGCTATGTGACTGCTCTGATCCAAAAGGGAAACCTTATTGTCTCCAATGTTGCGAATTGCCGTGCAGTTTTGTGTAGAAAAAGTGTTGCTGAGGCTGTTACATCTGACCACAGGCCATCTAGGGAAGATGAGAAGGACCGAATCGAGAGCCTGGTAAGCAATTTTAGGGCATATCAAGCATGTCATGTGGCGGTTGGGAGAAGCATTCGAACTCTGTTGAAGTAAGTGTTTTTGTGTTTTTCTGCAGGGTGGTTATGTTAATTTGATCCACGGCGTTTGGAGAATTCAAGGAAGCTTGGCTATGTCCAGGGCAATTGGAGATAAGCATCTTAAACAGTGGATCATAGCTGAACCAGAGACAAAAATTGTGAGAATGAAGCCTGAATACGAGTTCTTGATCTTAGCTTCTGATGGCCTATGGGATAAGGTAGGAAGACCGATGCCTAGACTAGAATTCACACAGTTTGGTGTGAAATTGTGATATGGTTAAAATTTAAAAATTGTAGATACATGAATTGTTTTAAAATTGGTTTCAGGTTGGTAATCAAGAAGCAATCGATATTGCTCGTCCATTTTGTGTAGGAGTTGATGAGCCAGAATCATTAACTTCCTGTAAAAGACTTGTTGATCCAATTAGGAAGCTACCTATGATTGATACACACTGACCAAGAACCCAATATGCTAGCAATTGCAATATGGAGGCTTGTCTCCTTTTTAGAGCAATCCTCTCCTTTCCTTTTATGGATGGAACGCGGTTGAATTGGAACTTAGGGCTAGATAGAGATAACAGATAATTTTATCCTTGCACTAACAATTCATTTCATTAATTCTTTCTTTGTACTTAAATTACTGATTCAGTGACTTTGATTAGTAAATTAATAGTACATAATAATAATAATAAAAGTCTTCCCCCGCAACTGTTTGGCTAATCATTCTGTTATAGTTTTTGGGTATTATGGGATGCAAGTATTAGTTTCGCTATAATTAAATTGTCTTGGCATCTAACCCAATTATAGAACGACCTCGATCATAACTACCATATCCAGTTAGTAACATAAATAAAGCTTGGTTCATATTTTTAAACCAAGAGGAAAGAAAGAAATATTCAATCATGCACATTCTTCTTTAAGATGCACAATCGAAAAAACATTTGGCGTTTGAAAAAATAGGTGGAAAATTTTACGTCAAATGCCAAGTTTGCCTTTTTCAAAGCAAGTTAAAATTGTGATTGCTTCAATGGCCATTCACAATTTTATAAGGTTAAATGCTCAAAAGGATGAAGAG
>JANZLF010000006.1:12236595-12248205 GCA_026546835.1 Erythroxylum foetidum | reverse complement strand
TCAATTCTCAATAAATCATAATCAAATCTAATTGTCTCACAATTTCACAATTCATATCAGTATCACAATTAAATGCCGGAAAAAAGTCATGAATGCATGTACCTACATGTGCATGTGCTAAAAAAAACTTAGTCCTCTACAATTAGAGGCCAAATGAATGCTCAGTCAAAAATATGCGGTACAGTCCTAACCCGTCTCAATTTACCAATATAACCTTCTCATCGGTGACGGGATGTTACATATATACCACAAGATTAGTGGGAGTAAATTTTGTTTTCTTGTATTATATATGGATGACATATTACTTGCAATTAATAATAGGGATTTTTTATATGACATGCCAAACTTTCTCTCTAAAAATTTTGAAATGAAAGATACATGTGATACATCTTATGTCACTAGCTTTAAGATCCATCGAGACATATTCTTTGATATTTTGGGTCTTAAGAAACCTATATTAATGAAGTTTTAGAGAGACTTTAGATGAAAGATTGGTCATCAAGTGTAGCTCCTATTGTGAAAGGTAATAAGTTCAAGCTATAGCAATGCTCAAAATATAATTTTGAATGGGAGCAAATAAAGAATATGCCATATGCTTTTGTAGTCAGAATCCTAATGTATACTCAGGTTTATACAAAACCTGACATTCCATTTGCTATTGGAATGTTAGGAGATATTAGAGTGACCAAGGATAAGTCTCTAGAGAGCTACAAAGAAAGTATTGAGGTACTTTCAAAGGACCAAAGATTTCATGCTTATGCACAGACGAATTGACAACCTAAAGGTAGCAGGGTAATTAGACTCAAATTTTACTGGGTGTGTTGATTCTCATAAATGTTATATCTTCAGGTTTGCCCATGGAGCAATATCTTGGAGATGTGTCAAGCAGTCTTTGACTACTACTTCCTCGTTGGAGGTTGAGTTTGTTTCTTATTTTGAGGCTAAATCATATGGTGTGTAGCTAAAGAGTTTCATATATGGACTTAGACTTATATATTCCATATGGTGTGTAGCTAAAGAGTTTCATATATGGGCTTAGACTCATAGATTCCATTTCTAGCCCATTAAGAATGTATTGTGACAATTTAGTTGTTGTTTTTCTAGCTAAAAACAACAATAATGGTAGTCAGAGTAAACATATCAATATTAAGTTTTTATCTATAAGGGAATATGTTAAGGAAAAGAAAGTGGTCATTGAATATGTTAGCATTAATTTGATGATAGCTGATCCTTTGACAAAAGACATGACACCAACAAATTTCAAGGATTATGTTGTTAGAATGACATTAGGTTCCATTGTATAGTTTTCATTATATGGACAATGTTCTTTTCGTGATATTCTTATAGTATTTTCTCATATTATGGCACACATTATTAAATTTTGAGAAAAATTAATTATTTTGGACTTGAAATAAGCATAGAGTTTATTTATTAAATAATGCTACTACATTTGGTGTGATACAAAATATAGTACATTGTAATATATGGAAGACAATATTCAGCTACTAGAGAACCTATCATCATAATTCATATACTATATTTATATCAAATTAGGATTTGATACCAAGTTAAATGTATGGATTAAGTGGGAAAATATGAGATATTTTCCATATTTTGGATAGTTTTAATACCCATAAATGATCTAACGTTCAATAGTTAGTGGATAACAATTTCTTGATGTTGTGGTGATTGCTAATATACTTGATGACGCATATTGATATATTTTGGCACTTGCAAAGTTTTGAATCATTAAGCTCCTTTTACCCTTATGAAAATACATCATTAATTTATAATTGAGACTTTAGAAGAACTCTAACAATGCAAAACATTCGAAACTCTCCAAGCAAGAATATCAATGGTAGGAGGTACATTGATTACTTTTACACTTGGTTTATTTATGATTTTTTATTTATGATTTTAACATATGTCACTGCTTCTTAATAAGCCAAATATATTGTCATATCGTCCCTTTTTGTAAGTTACAGGGGCTATCTTGTTCACAAATTTAACCAGATCCACTGGTATATTTATTTGAGAAATAATGCAAGATCGAATCTAAGCGCAGTGAAAAAATTTAAATTTTTTTCATAAAATCAATTTTAACAAATTTTAATTAAAAACATAAAACAAGAAATTGACAAAGTTATAGTAACCTGTTTTGATTTCTTATTACAATTTTATGTTTCTTTGAATCCGTCAAATTTATGAGTCATTTAATCGTCCGACCTCTAATAGTATCCACAAATCTATTTAGAGAAAACTCAAATCCAATTTGAGAGAAAAAATGTAAGAAGTGCTAACTACCATTTTTCTAATTTTTCCTTTTATATAAAAAAATCTTATTTTTCATGTTCTTGGATTTTATTAAAATTACAATTAAAATCAAACTTTAATTATAATTATGAATTAATTCTTATAAGATCAAATATCACATATTGCCCCTTAAAGTTTCTAAAACTTCTCAATTAAGTCCAACTTAATTCAAATTTCGCTTTCTCCTTTATAGACTTTTTATGTGCGACCCATTAAATTCCTAATATGTTGGCTACAATTATAAATTATAATTATAATTCATAATTAGAATATGATAAATTAAAACTTCTTTCAATTTATCTTTAATTCTCTAATTAAACAATTTATAATCATAAATCATGATTGACGTCTAGCAACATGTCATAACTATCTAAATATTAGGAATGCCAAAGTGGTTTGATTTAACCTGTCTATGCATGACTATAATGTATAAATTAATCCTTTTGTCATCTAATGTTCCAATTAGAATTAGAGTATGAAATTTGTGTCTACTCTAAATAATACAATCATGTTCGTTCTTGCTAATTAGTAAATGATTTATAATTGATATTTGAAAACAATTTTTTCAAATTTCAATTTACTCTGACCAGAGATTCCCAAAATCATTACTAATCAAGAATGACATAACATTCTCCCTAATTGCTTTAGGACAATGAATTCTTTATTAATTTACTCAACTATCTCTATATAGTTCATACTATAACCAATAACTATCGAATTAAACTACTCCAAGAATAGAACATAAGTAGCATCAAAATATAGTAATTCCTATATAAGATAACTTTGATAATCTCAAGTCTAAGGATCAATTATACAACCATCATAATGAGATAATCCACAGACACACAAGTAATATTCCATTCGAAATTCTCATAATTGGGTCAGTTTAGTGAACTTATTCTCTAATAAGCACCCACATGATTGTTTAAGTATCTTCACACTTTAATCTATGAGATCGATTACTTTCTTTATAAGAAAGAAACAAATATATGCTAGTCTAATAATTTCATCAATACCCCGTCTTGATGAAACTATGACTAGAAATATTTTAAACATAATATAAAATACAATTTGAATCTCGTAACTATAATCATATTATAATTTCTAATTACATAACAATTATTTAAAGAAATTTATCTTTATAATTAATAATAAAATTATTAACAAATACATAAAAATAAAGAATATCATTTATTGAATAAAAACAAAATTTATACAAATAAATGTATAACAAAAAATTAACTGAAAGGCATAAATCTACAATACTGTGTCAAACCAATTTAAGCCGCGGAACGAAGAGAAAGTTAAAAGTGGATTGGCGGCCAAAGTTAATCAGGTGAAGTGAAATAAAGGAAGAAAACTTCTCAAGAAATAAAAAATGATTTTTCTACTTGCACGCATGATAACTGATAAGCATTGAATGGGCCTTAAAACAGGATGACCCTCAAAAAGGGTATCAAGTGGCAAGTGAGATATAAAGTTAGAGAAACACCGGCGTGGGTGGCAATTTAATACCATAGGGTTGCTTTATTAATCAAGTGATGACATGATTTCAAACACAAAGGAAGTTGTGTAGGTTACGGATGAAGCTTAGGTGTGGCTTGATGATTAAAAGTGGGGCTTGACTTTAATTAGGTCTTAGGTTCGATTCCATGCTAATCCCTCTTGTAACAGCCTAGGGCAGTCGAGATTTTATCTGTAGATGGAGAACTGTGCGTCCGCTTGACCTTCCTGTGAGGTGGTGCGTCAATTAAATTCTAAAAATGTATGCCCGCTTGATCCGCTTATAAGATTTCCTCGAATTCAACCAAAAAAAAGTTAAAAGGATGAGGAGTGACGCATTCATTAATTAATAAACAGTGTTTACGACAAGACTTAGCTAAGCACTATTGATAATAATTTGCTTAAGAGCCATCGGACAGTACCTACATCAACCAACAAAGTCAAAATTTGGTATTTGGAAACGAGAAATTGGGAACATGGTGGGATGATTTCACATCCAAAATACTAATAAAAATTGTGATTGCAAATTAAAAAGAAGCATAATACACAAAACACTTAAGAAACAAGTTACCTAATTTTAGAAAACAAGAGTTAGATTACGGCCCTGTTCCTTTCACCAGAAAAGTGACCTTGTGCAAGAATACAAAAACCTTTACCAATTCCTCCGGGGAATGGTGTGAATGAAGAATTGTATGCATAAATAATAATTTCTCTTATCTATCTCCCTTTCAACATATTGAGACAGAAAATTGTTTGAAAACGGAAGAGATATGCTATGCTACTTGCCTAATTTCACCTCTACTGTTTCACATATCAGATCTGTTGGGGGTAATTGAGAACGCAGATGCTATCCCTTTTGAAAGGTACCCAGATCTTCTGGCTCCTTATTCTGATTTTACTGACCCTTTTTTATCTGAACTATCCATTTAGATAGGACCGACTTAAATAGATGACTCAGATGATAAGAGACTGTCAAAGTAAAAAGGACAGAGGATCCCCTCGCTTTTGAAAGGCACCAAAGAGAGGAGACAAATCTCATCAATCACATCATGGGTGTGCCCTAATTTAACATGCTGCAAATCCTCATTAAAGGGGTTGAGCTTAACGTATTGTAAAAGCCCAAATGGTGGACCAGTTATGGTGGACCAAAGAGAGGAAACAAATCTCATCAATCACATCATGGATATGCATCTTCTTACTTTTGCGCCTTTTACCAAAAGCTCACTTACATAACCCCTTTAATAGCCCTCTACGTTAAGGGTTCCAGATCAGTAATCCCTGACATGAGCGAAGCCAAGTTACCAGAAGATCAGACAACAATTAATAACTGATTCAACGGAAAGAAAAACGGGATCAACTAGCAAGGGGAAGGAAAGAGTTTCTGGTACTCTTAGATAATTGTTATTTATACAATATAAGTAGTTTTAAGGTTACGCATAATGCTTGAAAGTTAACGTTATTTCCTTCTTCACTATCAATCAGTGAATATTGTAGCGTCTAATTAGGCTGAAGTCATTTGGGCTATACATAGTCCTGAACTAGCTAGCTAAATTGCCAACTTTTACCAATGGCAAAAAGTAGATGACTACATGTGAACGGTTTATGACTATCCATATTAGGCAGGGGTGGAATGGAAACAGACCAGACTCCAATTGAAACTCGGAAAATATGAAATATCTACACTGCCTCCGACCTTCCCGTACCAGTTGTCACCAACAACTAGAGATTTTTAATTTTCACTTGTAGTGACACATCTACTTCAAATAAACTTGCGAACATCATGCAATGAAACTCTACAACTTGCATTGATAGTTTTAAATAAAAAACTTCTTTACTGCAAGTATACAAATTGTAACTTATAGTATAAAAGATATCATTCTTATGAGGATTGTATAGTCACTTAAAAGTTCTTGTAGATTTTGTTTAATGTAAACAATAAGATGATTAATTAAAAAATTAAACTAAAAATAAAGACTTAACAAATAAACTATATATGAATAAACTATGATTGATTGGTTAATAATGAAAGCTATGAATTGCATCTATCCTTATTTATTTTCTCTTTACCTTCTTAGTTTAATCATACTTGATCGTAGATATTTTATAGTTGTAATTATCCTCTCTCAAAATCTAATCAAATATTCCTAATTTAAATTGACAGAAATTGAATTCTAATTTTACAATCTATCAAAATTCTTTCTAACTATAAAATTGGATTTGAAGCAATCATATGGATAACTAATAAAAAGTTAAGATCTCTCTTCAATTTTCTATTAATTTTGATGTTTATAGGTCTATTGGGGTCCTAGCTCTTGTTGTGCAACACAATACAAGTGAATCAATCCAATCTTTTGATACAAATTGATTATAAAACAATAAACACCTTAAGAAGGAAATTTAGAAATATTCCTCTCTTCTTTGTCCTGAGCTGTAAAATCGATAACCTTGTTTTTGAGAAATTTGCTTTGATCTCCTATTTAATTATGATTATGTTGCTATCAAGTGGTGTTTTAAACTTTTTATATACTCTTGAGTCTTCTACAATTTTTCTAGGGTTTTTACACATGTATATCTTCCAAAATATCCTCGAAATGTCAAAAGTATGAAAATCTCGCATCCTGAAAAACATCTTACACGATTGTGCTTGGGACTATCTAAAGCCTTTGGCACGATTGCTCAAGGAGCCAAAGGCTTCTAGCCTTTTGCTCCTTGTCCCACTATCGTGTATAGGACTATACTATTGTGCTAGTCTTGATTCTTTTGCTTTTTCTTCATCTTTCTTTTAACTTTTCCTGTTTCCATTCATTACCAAACACATCAAACAATCCTTGAAATGTATAATTAAGATGAAAATCTTGCCTTAAACAACACTTAATTAAACAAAATATACAAAACACTAACAAGAACATAAATCTAAGTCTTAAATACATGATTATCATATAAAAAAACTTACTTTAATACCTAGAAAACATACTAAGTTTTGCATCTATCAGCATCCCTACACCTAAATCTTTGGTTCTCCCTAAGTACAACTAAAACCACAAAACAACCAAACACAACACATGCAACATACAAAAACACAATCACACAACAATACAATAATGATACATTGGCATCGATTCTTATGAAATTAATTTAGTTATAAACATCTATCACTTAAAATGTTTCAACACACTAACTTATTCCATTCATATTAAAATTCTTTGATTTAAATACACATATTAATCAAAATATCGACACCTATTCATACATGTATGGAACTTGTAAGCATGCGCTCATTCTTATATAACAATTAAAGAGATAGGCCATCATTAAATACCCATTCATGAAATTTATTTTGACACTCAACAAAAAGGTCCATAGGTTCAATTTTATTGTCAACATCACATTATCAATCTTGGTTGGAGTGTCAATCCAACCTTTTGATGTGAAAACAAACATTTTTGTTATTAGTGCTCCTAATTATTAAGCTATATCCTAACTCATAACTTGTCACTCATAGCTCTATTCTTAACCTATTTTTTTTAACGAGTCAGTAGAATAGAAATGTATTTAATATAGTTATATAACACAATTTAGTGTTTTGGTGTTTTTTTTCAATTTTACCTACTTCACTTCCTCCTAGTCAATGAATCCCATAAAAGGCTATTAATGATATCTACCAATTTAAATGAATTTAATTACAAGTGTATCCAAACAAGTATCATACAATGAAAGAACAAGTACAATATTCTAATTAGCAAGCATATTCACCTCAAAAACACTTAAGACACAAATTTCACAAGCTAATGTTTCTTTATAAATTAAATGATCATATTCATAAATAAGCTAATTTCTTTAAATTTTATGTCACTGACACATTCACACAATACATACTTTATGCAACAAAATATTTACACAATGCCAATCTAATAAAAAATAATACAATGCAAAAGTTATTTCACACACAAATCATATGCAAATGTATATATGTCCCCACATTTGAACAAACACATTGTTCTTAATGTAAAAAACGAGACAATTAAGAAAACAAACATAACAAATATAAAAAACAAAAATAAAAGGAATAAAATGGACAAGAATACTTATAGGGATTGTGGTGGTGGTGGTGTTGGAGAAGGAATTTGGACGCACCTCATGCTATGAACATTTATCAGTTCAATTGATTGGAAAATCATAAAAATAAAATAACAAAACAAACACATAAAAATTATAAAGAATACTTAAAACATAACATGCTAATTTTAAGGTCATTACCTTGACCATTTTATCTTAATTTTTCAACCAATCCCTCTTTTGGATGTTAAGGTCCCATGCATCATCACATTAAGACTTGTTTCTTATGTCCAAAAGTTTCAATCTAATAACTCTCATTCACTTTTTAATTGTCTTAAACACTCTCTTTTCTTATTCCCTTTCGGTTTCTTATTCTAGAAAGTGTAGTTTCTTAATGGAGGGTATCATGGATGCTTCCATTCTCACTAAGGTTTCTACCTTCAATAGATCACCCAATTCCTCCTTTCCTAGTTCTCCTTCATCTTCTACTTCCCCAAAGCTCACTTCTTTTTTATAGCTCTTCTCTTTCTCATTTATGCACTCATCTGCTCTATCTATCTTCATTCAAGAGTTGTTTTCCTTTGGCTTATTCAATATTTTATTCATGTTACATTCAACTTGCCTATCACCAATTCGAAGCATTAATTTCCATTTACAACATCCACTAAGGCTCTCCCCCATATTCATAAATGGTTTGCGAAATATTCCTAAATATTTAGATAGTCATGATATCTTACTAGATAATATAAACTGTATAATTAGAGAAGTAAAGAAAAATTAAAAGAGTTTAATTTATCTAATCTTGAATATGATTTAGGATTCTAATTTATATCCATTATCAATATATTTGGAAACCTAATGAGTTACATATAAAGAAGGAGATGAAGAATGGAAAGATATTTTAATCAAGTTGAACTAGATTATAGAGCTTTAGAAATTTTATGATTAAAAATGGGATATTTAATAAATAAAGATCAATATTAGATATTGAATCTAATTAAGGCATACAAGTTTTTAATTAAAATTATTTATAATATAAATTAAATTTTAATTTCAATTAAATTACTAAAATATCCAAAACCTATTATAAATAATCTTAAGCTCTTTGGGAGTCAACATTCCTTGCCTAACCCTTTCTTTAGTAGATGTAGAGTTCTCTAAACTTGTTTTATGAATATCATTAGAGGTTATATATTTGTATGACTACGGTGGTTAAGATGAGCTAGTTTCAAAAATAGTTTGAGGAATAAAAAAAAATGATCAAGCTTCAAAATAAGATACAAAATAATATTCATGCTTATTATGAATTATATGTTAATCATTTTATATAATTTTAGTGATCTTGCTTTCAGGAAATCAAATGAAAAAGTTTTGTAATTATTCTGCTATACGCGAGATTGGATCTCGACTCAATTTTCCAACATTGGTATTCGAGCTAGGTTGGAGAAGTATGATGAATAGATATTTATATATTTGGGTCAAATGAATGGGTAATTCATGGAGTCACTCAAATGACTTTGCATAAGCTATGGGTTAAGGGGGAGTTAGTTCAATGTGGATGGATCCACTTATGAGAGGGAGATGTTGGAATTCACAAGTGAATTGTATACAAAGATATGATTCATAACTCATTTCTTTAAGGATTTGGATTAAAATATGATGTCCTTGTTGTATATAGGTTCACTTGAATTCAATCCAATTTCTTCCTAGACTGCTTCAAAACCCTTCATTATAAGCATCACTATGATGACATTAAATAATTTATTTTCACTCATTTTTTATTTTATGAAATAGTTTCTTTAGGGTTGAATTTGATAGTAATTAGGGTTTTTAATTAAAAATAGGTTAATTAGGATTAAATTATATTTATGTTAAATTATGTTTATTAATTTTACTTAATATTTATTATATACAATTGATGGTTGGCTTATCATTGAATAGAAAGACCTATATAACTAATAAAAATAATAAAAATTTTCATGTCATTACTAACATGACATAATAAATGAGATATAATTACGTCTATTTAAGATTTAAATTAAATATTTTATAACATTAAGGTTAATTTTAAATACTTAGAAAAATTATAGGCTAACTTGTGCTTTGGTGAACATATTAGGGTTAAAATAGACTTTTTGCCTTTTTATTTGACCAAAATTATTTCTTTATCTTATATTGATTGATTGCATGTTATAATATTTATTTAATTAAAAGCATTTCTTTATTTTACGTGTGGTAGTTTATTTAATTAACTTTGGCAAAGAGTCCCTTTTGAACCTTGACATTTTTATCAAAATTTAAGTCAAACCTAACATTTAATTAATATAAAAGCAACCGCAGCTTTTTCTAAACTAGTTGAATTAAATTCCTAACAAAGGAAATTCTTAACTCCATTAAAGTTTCATCAATTAACTTGTTCTTTTCTTTCGGCCGTCTGTTGGTCCCATAAGTGCCAATACGGAGTCCAACTGCTATTACTGGCCGACCGCCTTAACTTAACTCAAAAACTCTAATTTCCAATCAGGGTTCTAAATTGAAGTTAATATGTTATACTTAGGTTTAGACTTAAAGAGGCTAACTGACCTATCTTGGAAGATTTGAAGCACTTCAACTAAATCGATAAAGCAATGTCATTTTAATATAATCGGTCAAAATGATATTGTTTTTTAATATGTAAGTTTAAGAAATTAAGACAGAAAATGATATCCTTTCAATAGTAAGCTAAACAGAATATATCATAATTCAACAATCCCTAATTTCCCATCCCTATGTTTATCATCCCTCTATTGCCATATATGATTAGGGATTTCCTTAATTTGTATTTCTCTTATTCGAGAAAATGAAAGTTTAATTTTGATTTACTTTGCATGCCATATTTTCCTTTTCGTGTCAAAAACATGAGCATTAATTGCATTATCAATCTTTTAATACTCAATGTCCATCTTGTAATCATATTAACATGAATTAATGGTTGGCAATTTGTTTTTTGTATAATCCTTTAATTAATTTGACTTCGCAGGTGCATCAAGGAACGCTTCTGGGGTGGTTTCGGTAGGATTGTGTATCAGTGGTGGTCATTATGTTTGGATTGAAAATTGACGATAACAAATCCTGGAAGAAATTCATTAGTGACAAATCCACAAAGCCCATATACAAAACACAAGGTGAGAATTAGGGATTAGGAATTATGAGTTTTGGGTTAAGTTTTGACAGTGGTCTGCTGGTAGCTCCTAGGTTCACCCATAGAAGATAAAAATAAAGAAAATGATAAGCCAACAATCAGTTGGCAAAACTATGATGGGTTAAAGATTTCGTGGGTTAGTGGTTTAATTTGGTTGATTTTGAAAATGATGGAGTCCTTTTTATCAGTGTTATGGGTTCCGTATCATACCGGTCTAAAATCGGTATAGAATTTCAAATATAGGTATCGGTTTTAAATACCGGTCAGTATCGGCTAATTTCGGCTGTACCGGCTGGTACCGGCCGGTATGCAAAATATCGAGCAAATATCGGCTGGTACGGAAAATTTTAAAAATTTGGAGGGGTTTTTTTGCAAAATTTCAAAAATATTCAAAATCTCTTCCCTCCCTCTCCTTGCCTTCTTTTTTTTCAAACTTCTTGAAATAATAATAAATATTTTATTAATAACAATAATTATAAGTTAAATAAAACTTAAAAATAAATTATTTTTATTTTTATTACTAATAAATTATTTTTATTTAAATTTATTTTAATATT
>JANZLF010000006.1:12152580-12165845 GCA_026546835.1 Erythroxylum foetidum | reverse complement strand
TCGGGTTAAGATAAGAATAAGAATTAAGAAGTTAGCTTGTTAAGATGAGTTTAGTTAAGAAATGAATTTGTGATATGAATGTGATTGGTATTAAGAATGAATGAAAAGGCAAAGAAAGAAAAGAAAAAAAAAATTTTACACCGGATTTTGGAACGTCTTAGGGTTTCCAACGCGATTCAGTTACTTTGTTCTTTGCTTAAGGATGTCGGATTTGTTTGCTTTGATTCGATCTGCTTTGTATCCGTTTTTGATCCGCTTTGCTCAATGTTTGTTTCCGCTTTGCCCTTTGTTCCGTTTTCCGCTTTGTATCCGTAATTGTTTCGTATTTCGGCTATTCGATAATACGATTTCGATTCGTTTTGTGTTTTGCCCCGCTTGGTTGCGCTATAAGATCCGATTCGTATTTTCGTCCGTACTGTTTGCTTCGCTTTTCGATTTGCTTCCGCTTTCGTTTCCTTTGTCCTCCGTTTTTGTTTTCCGGTTGGGATCCGGTTCCCGGATAGGGTCCCAACATAGATGGTATCAGAGGATCAAAATTTCCATTTCCCTTCGTTTCCGTTTGCTTCGTTTTCCGTTCTGCTTATGTAGTTGGGTTCCGGTAACGGGATCCAACACAGATCATCTTACAATGATCATCATATTTCGTAATCATATAGAACTGTAGTTGTTTTCTTTTGCATTTCTAACCTTGGTTATATTTTTCATCATACCAGAAATAGATCCTTTCTGTTCTCTTATCATCAAAATCTTTACTACTAATTTATTTAGAAGGTTTGAAGGGTCTTATCAATGTAGATGAATGCAATGTTGATGTAGGTGATGTTAATATCCCACCTGAGCTTGCACTTTTGAATATGTTGGGTGTATGATGTGGTATCAAGTTTGAATTAGAATATCCACCATTGTTCCTGTTCTTCATCGCATTACCTTGATTCAACAGAGTATTTCCATTAGACAACACGATGACTTCTTGTTTACAAGCTAGCATAAAAGCTTAATCTAATGAATGAGGTTTCTGTAGTTTCACCGTCACTCCAATTTTTGGTTTAATCCCTTTCACAAAGAATATAATAAAGTACTCATCTGGTAATGATAATCGATTTGAGTGGTGATCAAATTGAGCACTTTAATCTAACTTTGTCCCATCTTATTTTAACTCTTTAAAATCTTTGACTGGATCATCAAAGATTTTTGCATCAAACCTCTATTTGAGGGCCTTTTTGAATTCCTCCTAATAAACCAATTCCACCTTATTACGATTTTTAACGTATAAATGATACCATTCCTATGCTCGTTCATCCATGTGTAAAATAGCAATGTTTAACTTTGCCTTCTTGAGAGTTTGATCTAGATGAAAGAATTGTTCAAAATAGTACAATCATAATTTGACATTTTCACTTTTGAATAACAAAAACTCAATCTAGTTCAACCTCGTATGTATTTCATTTTCATCATTCTCCTACCTCAAATGATTACTCTGGAAAATGGAATCTGACACCTTTGAAGTTGTCGCTTCTGGTTATCCCCTTTATTTCTGTAAGAATTGCAGAAACATCATTTGCAACTCCAACAACTCTTTCTCTATCTTCTCAGTTCTATTTTGAAAATTTGAAAACATTTTTTCATTCCCTTCTTGTAACTCCAGAAGTATTTTCTTGTTCCTATTCTACAATTCCACTAAACCTTTCACTGTTTCTTCGAGCCTTCTCGTCTTCTCCCCTCTTGGATCGATTACTCTGATACAAAATGTTGTAATTATTTTATAAAGTTAAGCAGAGTGCAACGATGGTGATGGTTATGTTGATAGAATGGTAAGAGAAAAAACCAAAAAAAAGAGAGAAAAGAAATCATATGAGAAGATTTGAAGAAGGAAATAACAATATTAGGTTTAACATATCCATATAGCTATTAGTGACAACTTATATACACATGATTACATAAAGATTCAATATACACTAATGCATGATTACATATATGGAGTTTTATTTAAACATTATGTACTAACATCCCGTTGTTTTTTTTGGTAAATTTAAATGTTGCCTCCTCCATCTAGTTCATCTTCTTCGTTTAATGCTGTAACATCACGCAACCCTTCATTACCGGTTAGAGTTCCTCTTATTGTGAATAATAAAACCAACACACAACCCAAACTTATCCATAAGTTACAGCCCTGAAATGACTAGACCATTCATCAATCCCCAACTTCATAAGCATGCAAAGGGTTGGCCTATAAAGTCTTACAATAGGCAATCATTCTTTCATTATAATCCATATTAAATTTTTAAAATAGTGTTTTGATTAGTTGAATGGGTTTTTGAAATGCATCATGAAGCTAAATATTTTCTCTCATCAAACCATTAATTATACCAAAACATAATAATCCTTATATAAATATCTTTAAGACTTATAAGATATCTATCTATAAAATTAATGTTTAATATGATTTAGGATATGAAAAGTAGAGATTGCATCAAATTGGGAAATTATTGATGATAATCATAAATTTTGGATGAAGAGAAAAGAGTCCTGCAATAGATAAGACTGATCAATTGAGTAGTTAGAGTTTAACTAGAAAACTTCTTTCTATCCTTATCATGTAGGAATTTAAATTTGAAGTTTTTTATAGAAATATTTGCAAGGTAGAATTAAATTAGGATTAGATTAGGAAAACCCTATAAAAGGGATGTTCCTCATAGTAGAAATAATTCTCTTCTAGCTTTTCTCTCAATTCTTTGACTTTTTTTTGTTATCAGAGCAAAAGCCATTTTTGTCTAAATTCATTTATTTTAATTAAAGGGGATTTGATATTTTAGTTATAACTTTGTGAGGTTTTGTGTTCTAAACCTTTTATTCATGTTTTAATTCAAGTATTTCCTATTTTGAGTTCTCATATTTCATGAATGATTAATATTAGTTAATCTAACAATTTAATTTAATATTGATTATTCTATTGCTATCTATGAGTTCAATGATATGTCATTGTCGTCAAAGATTGATACAAGTAGCAAATAAATTATTTATGAAATTATGCACTTAAAGTATGATAAACAATAAAACTAAGTTGAACAATTTTAGCTACCTCAATTATTTATTTTAGGGTTAGTCTTTTTCACTATGCTTATTGCTATCGTTTATTTGATATGGAATGTTATCACACCCAGTTAATGGATGATAAGTTTTGGTTTGTATGTTGGGTTTGAACCAATTAATTTCGAAAATTTTAAGACTTATTTCGGCTATCTTAATATGTTTTAAAATAGCTGCTTGAATTGTGAAAATATTCTTTTTAAACCAATGATCAATGCTATAATTAGATGAGATATTTCCCTTGAATTAGAGTTTGGTAATCTTGACTTTCTCACATTTATATTTAGTTGATTTAATTTAATTTCTTATTAATTTTAGTTAATCTGTCACTTAATCAAAACCCCCTTTTAATTTTATTGCTTGAAATTAAGAAACTAGTGTTTAGTTCTCTAGGGATTTGACCTGGTTCCACGACTACTATAAGAAGTTTGGGGAATCATAATTATTTTGGTGGCTTTAACAATCCAACCAAAATTTGGCACCATTGTTGGGGAACTATTTTAATTTTTGAGTTTCGTTGTGTTTTTATTTTACAGTTATTGCTAACCTCTTGTCTTATATGACTACTGCTTCTTAGACAGGTAAATTACAATATAATCTAGAAATTAAGAAGAGAGCACATCGTTTGAGAAAAGAGATTAAACAAGGAAGCGACCATTCACCTTTCAACGTGAAAGTTGAAGAATATTTAACAATTAGTGAAGACTCTAATTTTCAAGAACTAAAGAAAAGATGACAAATCTCAACCCTAGAATATTAAGGGAGTTAGTTGGATTGAATTTGAATCAACAACCCTTATGTATATAATTTCCAAATGTTCAAGTAGATTTCAAGTTAAAATTTGGTTTGATTCACTTATTGTCTACTTTTCATTGTCTTACAAGTGAAGATCCACATAAACACCTGAACAAATTTCATATTGTCTATTCTGGAATGAAAACATGCTTAAACAAATTAATCTCAAGGACTTTCCATTCTCATTAAAAGATAAGGCAAAGGATTGGCTATACTATCTTCCTCTAACTTAATGACAACATGGAATGAGATAAAAAGAATGTTTTTGGAGATGTTCTTTCCTGCATTATGAGCAGCGAATATCAAAAAGGAGATATGTGGGGTAAGATAAATTATCAAAGAAACATTATATGAATATTGAGAAAGATTTAAGGAATTGTGTGGCAGCTGTCCACAGCATCAAATTCTTGCCCAACTTTTAATTCAGTACTTTTATGAAGGACTATTGCCAATGGATCGAAGTATAGTCAATGCAATTAGTAGAGGAGCTCTAGTAAAAAAAACACCTGAGGTGGCCATACAATTGATATCAATTATCATTGGAAATTCTCAACAGTTTGGGACAAGGATGGATGGAGCCATTAAGTGTTAGAATGAGGTAAGTAATAGGAACCTTGAGGATAAAATTTCAAATTTAACTGCTATAGTTCGTCAATTGGCTATAAGTAAATTGTAATAAAAAAGTGTGTAGAATATGCTCATACATTGCAACAAGACTCTGCTCAAGAAGCTAAAACAATAGGGGGATTTCCTGGCCAACCTCAACGATAATAAGACCCTTATTCCAATCACTATAATCCTAGATGGAGGGATCATCCAAACTTGAGCTATGGAAATCATGGAGGGCAACAACGATATCAACCTAAAAATTTTAAACAAACTGAAGCCCCAACATATGCTCAACCTTAATCTTCAATCCTTAGATTAAATTGTTAAGGCACTTGCTAATAATACTCGACAATTTCAATAGGAAACAAGGATAAGTCTTCAAAACTTAAGAGATCAGATCATTAATTAGTCACCTCGGTAGGTAAATTTGAAGTGCAAGTACTAGGATAATTACCTTCCTAAATTGTAGCAGTCCACTCTCGTAAGACACGTACCTAACATTCTCATTGATGTCCAAGAACTTGCCCCGTAAGGGTGACATGCTAACACAATCAGTCAACAAAATATCATTATAAGAAAATTTTTCTATTATTCTTTTTTAAAACAATACACGCATATGCAGAAAGCAATAATCAAACTAGGCCCACTTTCATTTAGAAACATTTTCAATCGCAGCATTTCAATCATTATATAACTCATCAGAATTTCACTAGTCATTTGGTCCCACTACAGAGATAAAACACTTATAAACATAATATTATTATGCTTTAAAATCATTTACAAACATTTCCAATTTGGAAAGTTATTACAAAATAGAATTATTTAAATACACATGATACAATCATTGCAGGAAACACTTGATACAAAAAAAGAAATAAAAATGTACACGCAAACTGATCCCGACCTCTATCTCTTACTTAAATGCAATGGGTATATTCCCATTTGCCTAATGGGGTAATTCTTTTGAGACTAAAAAAATATTGCAAATTTTGGGTGAGTTTTTGCAATCTCATTGAGTGATCATCCTCGATGGCTCACTCAATCACATAACACAAATAGTTCATCAATTCATCATATTGAATCACGTACATTGCACATTCACTTAAGCATAAATCACATTCAGAAAACATTCAAACTATTAAAACATACATATCGATTTTATATACAATGCATATGAGACTCACTTTCAATTATTATTGTTGTGACCGAGTGCCTTTTTATCTATCCCATAGTCCTTAGTGGATACCGAGTTGTTTCAGATAATGTCCCATATCCTTTAGTGGATACTGGATACATTCACAACTGAGCCTGAGGCTTTGATCACAGTCTGAGCTTTAAGCTCTTTTTCGGTAGCTACTCCGGTCACAACATCCTTTATGTTTCATGTATTCGTGTAATGAAATGCATCACATTTTCCTATTCTCAATCAATCAGATGATCAATTAGTCACTTTCATATATCACTGGACTTTAGTCCGGTATTCAACATTTAAGTTGAGAATCACTTTTTCATTCATATACATATTCAAAACTAGGTCCGGAATTTAACAATCAAGTCATGCATCACATATTTCATCAAATTAACATACAAGGAGCACTTCAATGTTCTCACATTTATCAAACTCCTTAGATATTCAATGTCTGGAAATCAGAACAATCACATTCACATTACAAAATCATTTAATACGTAATACAAATAGAATAATCAGTAAGTAAGACCATATAGGTTGACTCACAGTACACTCCAAATTAGCATTAGCTTTCGTGATTCAAAAACATCTGGATGCAGAAATTCCATCCTGTATCATCATCATACAATACACATTTACACAAATTATTAATTGCACAATCATATGAACACTCAATCACATACACATGTATATGTGTTGTGTATAATGCATGCTCAATGACAATCTCAGGTATATTATCTAAATTCACATCTTATGCTCATTCTCATTTCATAATTCATATATATCTAATTGAACTTAGGTTTACACTTTATTTGTACATGATCATTCTAAGTTCACCATTCAATCTTTACCTTTTATATATGTCTAGCTTATTCTTAAGCTTACACCTCAAGAACACTTAGTCATTCTAACGTCATAATCCAATTTCTTGTCATTTCTTTTCTAGCATTATATTCTCTCACAATACTCAATTCTCATTCACATTTAATTAATACATATTACTCAACTCCTTTGGATCATAATTATAATCATACGCACATCTTCATTGTCATTGCACTTATGCCTTTTGGTAGTTTGATATTATCAATTCATTTACTAAGTTATAACCCCAATTATCAATTCAAACATATCACACATTAGTCAGTTAATCAAAGAATCATTCTAGGTTCATTCTAAGTCTCATTTAAGCCTTAATTAAGACCCATTGACCTGTGAATGTCCGTTAGGCGGACATCTATGTCCGTTAAATGGACCTTTACAGGTCTCTTATAGATACTTCAAAATATAACCCTCTAAACATCAAAAGGGTCTTCATATAATTATAGATCTCGAATTCCTCTTTAAAAACCATACTAAAAGACCTTAATTCGAGTTCTATAGAAAAAGTTACGCCTCTTGCCCCAAAGTATATCCAAGTTTATCCACATTTTATAGATTATAACTCTTTACTTACTACATTCACTACCTTAAGGTTGTCTATCATTTCTAATTCAATTTCTCCTCATTTTCCCATCATTAGAACTCCATTTCAACTCAATATCATCCACAAAAAACTATATTCCATGATTTATCATGAACACTAATAACAGAACATACATAAATATGCATATTCATCATCAACTTCCTACACATATTCAATTTCATTTTCACTTTCATTTCACTTCTAACTATCACCTTAATTCTTCCCATTTTAAGATACCACATTACTCCCTCTCTTTAGCTCTAGACGCATTTTATTCCATCATAAAGCACCCAAAAAATTCACATTCATCCAGAAAATAGAACAAAAACCCTTTATGTATCTAGTTTTTCTGCAGTTTTTTCTACACCTAGTACTCAACTTCAAGTCAAAATTCAGAACTCTTAAGGACATAATTTGAATTCAGTGTCCCATGAATAATGTAGCCATATGTCTCTAATTTAATCCAAATAAAAAATCATCTCATTTGGATATCTACAGAATAAGTTATGGCTAAATCACAGATGCATAATCAGTGGAAAATGTTACAACTAACATTTTTCCAGCACACTATAAACACCATTTACTCAATTAATCCAACATTAAAATAATCATTCTACCTCAAAAACATCTTTATAACAACTTATGGATCATTAATCATCATACATGTAAAAGCAAGACATTAATTTACCCATATTACTCATTCATGTTTTTGCATATACCCATCATCAATTTACGAACATTTAAACTCTATCATCAAATATGCTTCATTCATCAAATCAAGAAGAGTGATGGTTATATTTATTTGTTTAGCTTCAATGTCTTCAAACTCTTTAAGATCTCTGCTTTCTTCTCTCACGTGTGCATCATCATTCAAGGGCAGTAGGGTTAGGTTTTTATTAAGAATGAAGAAAATAATATGACTAATGATGGAAGAAAGCAAGGTTCAACTTTGAGGTTGGATAAGAGAGTTTCATATATGGAGAGAAGAATGAAGAAGATGGAGATGAGAGAAGCATGAATCATGTTTAGCAAGTGAAAGCCCCAAAATATGGTCTTTCAGAGTGACATATAGCAAGTGACAATGGTCTTTCACTTAATAAACTTGTGACTTAAACCTGTGGTGTTCCACGTGATAGGTTTAAGTCACAAGTTTATTAAGTGAAAGACATTGTGACTTGCCATATGTCACTCTCTCAAGGTCTCTTCTTGGTCTTTTATTAACTAGTCCATTTGTCTCCTATTTCTACTCCAATTTTCTCCCAATTTTCAGTAACATAAGTCATTAAATCTTAATGTCATATATTAAAATTTCTGCTACAATTTTACATTTATTTCAATCACTATTTATCAATTGTTCTGCCATTTGGTATTTTTTCTAGTCCAAAAATACCCGTAATTTTTATAAAATTATCATATTTATCCAAAAATTCCAATTCATGATTTATACATTCCAACTCAATTTAATACATATAATCCATAATTCACAATTCCAAATATAATCACATTTATAGATCAATTATACCAGAAAATGTCAATGAATGCATTTACAATCATTTTCATATGTAAAAATCAGTATTCACGTGTGTGTATACTAACATTATGCACAAGCATGAAATGCAATTTTCTAAGCTCTCATTACGATTTTCTCAGTTTCAGAAGTCTAGGATTCTAACCCTTAGTATGGAAACGAGATGTTACATTTCTCGCCCCTAAAAAAACATTGTCCTCAAAATTCTTATCTGATTGATAAAAAAAGGCAGGGGTATTGTATCCTTGTATACTCCTCCGTTTCCCATTTAGCCTCATCGCTCAAATAATTTCTTCCACTTGACTATGGTCAATGGAATTACTCGATTTTTTAGTCGCTTATTCAGATATCACACTATCTTAACTGTTTCCTTAATATATTTCAGAATACTTACAATTTCACTTTCGGTATCAATAACGCATATATCGGATTATAATGATATTTCCTAAACATGCCTATGTAATGCTGTGTGAATCCAAAACATCTTTCGTCGGTAGTACTGCCTCATAAGTTGATGGTCCTATTCTCACAATACTTTCATAGGGACCAATTTATATCGGGCTTGGCTCCCTTTTTTCTAACCTGAGCACACCTTTTCTCAATCTAAGCACACCTTGGAAAAGTGATACTTTCAGAGACATTTCATCTTTTGCTTGATAATTCACATCTCTTTAGTATTAATATAATTAACTCTTATATCTATCTCTCTATATTCCATACCTTGGTGTTGATATACCTAACTTTTTTATCTTTCTTGAATCACTTAATTTCTATTTCAAATTCATTATACTTATCAATAACATCTTGAATCAATTCTGGCCTTCAACCGTTTTTAGGCCTTATTCATCCAAATATAAAGGTGGATGACTCTTTCTATCATATAATGCCGCATATGGTATTCTAGCGATATAACTGTAATAATGATTGTTATGCTTAAAGTCAGCTAAAACTATACATTGACCTCATGTTCCTATGAACTCCAAAATATAAGCTTTAAGCATATCTCCAACAGTTAAAACTGTTGGCAACTCATACATACAGTCACTTAGTTATATATCATTAGTTGTTAAAGACTGTTTCAGTGTATTCCTACTGGGACGTATAGCTTGGGTTACCATTTGTAATTTATCCAAAAATCTCTTTTCTCAATCGTCTCCTTCAGGTACACATACTTCTTATTTCAATCACAAGGTATCATTTTTCAATCAAACTCAAAATTTGGGTTCATTTTTAATTTCTCAATAAATTCATAAATTATGAATCCTTAATTTCGACTTTGTTGATTCTTTCATGTAAAACTGATCTTAAATTCAATGCAGCTAATAATACTTCGATTAGCCCAAAAATTCAACTCAACATTCCATACTCTTTATTGCCCTAGGTTTGGTAACCTTAATATCTAAATTTGCGCTACACCGCTATTGAATTTTCTGTTCAATGCATCAGATTACAACACTAGCTTTACTGGGAAATACTCATTTGTACATCATAATCTTCAATTAACTCTATCCACTGTCTCAGTTTTGTATTCAATTCTTTTAAACTCAACAATTACCTCAAACTTTAATGATCTGTATATTTATATATAGATCCAAAACATTTCACTGTACATATAATTTCTCCAAGCTCTCAAAGCAATTACTATTGCAGCACGTTCTAAATCATACTCCGAATAATTCCACTCATGAGACTCTAACTATCTCCATACATATGAAATAATTTTATTATGCTATAATAGATTGCATCATAATCTCTGGTAGTATCCAATATATAGCTAGTTTTAAAGAACTCCAGATCTCTTATAAATTCCTTGGAGTTTCTCACTTCCTCATTATCTCTACTTTCTTTGGGTCTCTAATATGCCATGTTCAGATACTAAATGACCCAACATATTATTTGATCAAGCTAAGATTCAATCTTATTGAACTTGGCATATAATTGTTTCTACATTTATGGTATATCAGATGTAACAACCCACTCCCGCATGACCCGAACCTGATATCGATGGTGATATCCGAGTCTGTGACCCGCGAGGGTGACGTGCTACATC
This sequence comes from Erythroxylum foetidum, assembly GCA_026546835.1. Lineage (NCBI taxonomy): Eukaryota > Viridiplantae > Streptophyta > Magnoliopsida > Malpighiales > Erythroxylaceae > Erythroxylum > Erythroxylum foetidum. Next base: position 12,155,125 of record JANZLF010000006.1, on the reverse strand, counting down.
ACTTAGTTCGTCAAAAACTTAGTATAAAACTTTTTTTTGTTTCAAGCGTACATGAAAATCAATAATCGTAAATTTGGGCCCACTTTTATTTAGAAAACATTTTCATTTATAGAAATTGCAAATTTTGTTTTTCACATACCAGAAGTTCGAATTTCTTTTGCAAAACCCCTTTTTTTCAATTGGAAAGTTATACACAAATAATATACGTAAATACACAAAAAATAATGATTTGCGAAAAATACAATTTAGTGCGAAAATAAAGAGACACAATGCGAATGCGAACTGATCCCAACCTCTTTATTCTTTCAAATGCAATAGATATACTCCCATTGCCTAATGGGGTATTCTTTTGAGTCCTAAAAAATAATTGCAAATTTTAGGTGAATTTTGTGAACTCAGTGAGTGACCACCATCGATGGCTCACCTAGCCACACAACACACAATTTACAACTCACTCTACTTCACATTTCACACTATTTCACATTCACATTATTTCACATTCGACACACTTAATTAGTCATATTATGCATATGCAATGCACATGAGACTCACTTTTCATTTGTTATTTTGTTGTGACCGAGTGCTTAAACTGTCCCATATAGGGCTTATTAATAACTGTCCCTTATCCATTTGGAGGATACATGGCTCATTAAACGTTGAGCCTGAGGCTCTGCATCACTTTTGAGCTCAAAGCTCATTTTCACTCGTTGAGCTTTAAGCTATGATCGGTGGCTCCTCTTGTCACAACAGCCATTATATTTCATACAATTATGCAATGAATTGCATCAATCACATTAGCATGTTCCCATTCATTCACTTTCACATGTCATCGGACTGTAGTCCGGTATTCAACAGTAGAGTTGAGAAGCACACACTCTTACATATGCAGATGCACATTCAAAAAATATTTGTCATCGGACCGTGGTCAGACACTTATCAATCATATAATGCACATTCAGAAAACATTTATCAATCACGTTGAGTACACATAGTTCATCCAATTCACATTCAAGTAGCACTTCAATATCCAAATCAGTATCACAATCATCGGACCTCATGTACGAAACCCAATACAATCAATCACATTCAGCAATCAATTTATACAAAATGAAACAAAACAATGAAATGAGACCATCTCGGTCTACTCACAGTACGCTCCAGATTAGCATTTGCTTCCAAATTCTGGAAACGCCTGACTGCAGATTTTTAACCTGCACAACCCATTTGTGCAATATGTTGCACACACATTAATAATTTTACACAATTATAAGTATTCATTTATGCACATGTGTATATATAGAATAAGTACGATGCATGTTCATGAAAATACTGGTATTATTTCATAAATCTCATCACAAAATGTTCCCCTAAATTTTAGAAATCCATAGACACCAAAATTACTTAATTTGGATTTCTATAAGTCTAATTATTGCCAAAACACTGAAGTATGTCTCGAAAAATAATTCATTCGATCGATCCTCTTACTTTGATTCAATCCATCAATTTTAATTAAATCTCAAAAAATCACCAATTCTCATGGAGAGGTAGCTAAATGTCTTACCAATTCGACACTTTGAAAATCAACAAAAAATAAAGAGAGGTCAAATCGAGGGAGGAAAAACACAAACAGATTGCGAGCGCTCGCGATTAGGAAGAGCGCTTAGCGCGCTCGCCCTCGCGAGGCATCGCCCTCACAAGGGCTAGCTTCCTCGCCTATTTTTATTTTATTTTTTCCACTTAATTTCCTCTCTTCTTTTCCGATGCATAACCTTTCACAAAAGTGTCCAAAATTGACAAATTAGGTATCATTGGAAAGATCACAGAAAGCCCTACAATTTTCATGAAGGACTCTAAAATCAATTTCACCTTTAACGGTATCAAAATCTCAATCAACATTACTGCCCAAATAAGTGTCATCCTAAACAGTAACACAATCTTCTAAAAATCATAATTTCTTATCCCATTGTCCAAAAACTCCATGCTTTATATCAATGAAAAGATCAAAACATATTCTAAAACTTTCATGAAGCACTCAAAAGCAATTTCAACCTCTAATTGGGTTAAAATTTCAATCCAATTTTCTTCCCCCATAATTTCACCCTAAACCACATCCAAACTTCAAAATTCCATACCTTACAATTCCTACATCAAAAAATGGCATATTATACATCGTTAAAAAGCTTAGACATTCCTCTATAACTTTCAATAGGGCCACTTGTGCCAATTCAAGCCATAACAGTCCAGAATTGGCCTCAAATAATAGTATCTGCAAAACCTACACTTATAGGTATTTTTACAAACAAAGAATATTAATCTTTGGATTAACATCCTAAAGTCAACATATCATAACTTTCAATCTCGATATCAAGCAATGTCATACTTTATAGAGATAGAAAGCTAACAAGCAAAGCTACAACTTTCATGCAGACCCCTTTAGCAAAATCTGTTGGAGTTATGTAAATATAGTGCCCTGAAAAGCAAGTGTATTTACATGTAACTTTATCTTCTTCAGTTACAGTTTTGTAATGAAAATATTTATTATTAA
>JANZLF010000006.1:12068106-12083177 GCA_026546835.1 Erythroxylum foetidum | reverse complement strand
TCAAAACTCACAAGGACCCACTCCAATTAAATTTTCAAGCACAAAAATCATATTTTTCACAAAAAACACATTAGGGAAACATATACCGGGAAGTGTCATGAATGCATGTACAATCATTACATGTGTAAAATTTACTATTCACGTGTATATATGAATGCATGAACATAGAAAAACAATTTTAAACACTCCTAACCCATTCTAAATTACTATTTTACCCTTCCCATCGATGATGGGATGTTATATGTTGAGCATCTGAGAGTGATTCTACATATTACGAGGGAGAAACAACTGAATGTCAAATTCAGTAAGTGTAAACTTTGGCCAGATCAAGTAATATTTTTGGGACATACAGTGGCTGGACAAGGCATACAGATGGATCCAAGGAAGATAGAGGAAGTGATGAATTGTGAAGCTTCGAGAAATGTGTCTAAAGTTTGATGCTTCTTAGGTTTAGCCGGATATTACCGAAGGTTTGTCGAGGGTTTTTCTCTAATCTCAGCTCCTCTGACGCAACTTCTAAGGAGGAATGTAGTGCTCAGATGGAATAAGGAGTATCAGGAGAGCCTTGAGGAGCTGAAACATCAGTTGACTACTACAATGGTGTTGACTATTCCATCGAGGACCCAAGGATATGTGGTATATAGTGATTCTTTGCATGAAGGATTGGGATGTGTGTTGAAGCAGTATCACAAGGTGATCGCCTATGCATCAAGACAACTAAGGCCTCACGAGATTAACTATCCAGTATATGATTTAGAGGTAGTTGCAGTTGTTTTTGCTCTAAAGATATAGAGGCACTACTTGTATGGAGAGACATTTCAGATCTATACCGATCATAAAAATTTGAGGTATCTGTTGAGTCAGAAGAAGTTAAATATGAGACAGAGAAGATGTGGCGCCCTAATACCCCCTGGGAGGATACGGGACGCCACACAGGCAATATAACATACAAGCATACAGAATTGAGACAAAACCAAAACATACGAAACATTCATCAACATTTTGCAGAAGCATAGCATCCAAAAATAAACATTTCCAAAACATACGAAACATATTATAATTTCAAAAACCAACCTGAATTAAGGATATCACAAACCTTCAAATAAATCCAAAGTCATATACATCAAAGACAAGCCAAAAACAAACTCCAAAAATACAATTTTAACAAAACAAGACTTAGACTTCTTAGCCATTGCGGTTGACTCATCCCAGTCTTTATATCCTTCTCTCTGAACCTACACGGGGCAAATCCACCATGCTAAGCATATAGCTTAGTAAATAATAACTAATCTATGTATAAACTGACAACTAATTATACACAATCATGATATATTATAAGCATGCATTAGCAGTTTATCGAAACGAACAATTCAAACATATAATATTGGATCTCAAACAGGTTGTACAGAAACAGAACTAAGTCTCAACATAACATACAAGCATACATAATTGAGACAAAACCAAAACATACGAAACATTCATCAACATTTCGCAGAAGCATAGCATCCAAAAATAAACATTTCCAAAACATACGAAACATATTATAATTTCAGAAACCAGCCTAAATTAAGGATATTACAAACCTTCAAATAAATCCAAAGTCATATATATCAAAGACAAGCCAAAAACAAACTCCAAAAATACAATTTTAACAAAACAAGACTTAGACTTCATTGGCTATTGCGGTTGACTCGTCCCAGTCCTTATGTCCTTCTCTCTAAACCTACACAGGGCAAATCCACCATGCTAAGCATATAGCTTAGTGAATAATAACTAATATATGTATAAACTGACAACTAATTATACACAATCATGATATATCAGAAGCATGCATTAGCAGTTTATCGAAACGAACAATTCAAACATATAATATTGGATCTCAAACAGGTTGTACAGAAATAGAACTAAGTCTCAAAAGAGGGTACAACCCTCCATAATCAAAACACATTTTCTTGTTTATATCAGAGTCAAACAGAAATCAGAATACAAAAAATATGACTATTAAATCCATTTACAGAAGCTGGTAACAGGATTTGTACAGAAGAGATCAAAATCTCGACACCAAAGTTCCACAGAAGAGACCGAAGTCTCGACACCGAAGTGCCACTAACAGAAGACACTGAAGTGTCAATAACAGAAGACACCGAAGTGTCGATAACAAAAGATACCGAAGTGCCGATAACAGAAGATACCGAAGTGCTACTAACAAAAGACACATAAGTGTCGATAACAGAAGACACTGAAGTGTCACAGAAGCAGCTGCAGACACTTCTAGACATGTCTATTTACCCACAACTAGGACTTAACAAAATCAAAACAAAAATGTCTAAAATTCAATTCACATATTTACAGCTTTACAAATCATTCAAGCATATCATATATTTACAGCTTAATAGCAAACAAAATAGTCAAAGCAAAACTATCAAATTTTGCTTACTGAATTACTAACACAATTTACCTACTAAATTACTTACAAAATTTACCATCTAAATTACTTACACAAAATACCGTCTAAGATTACATACAAAAATCTCCCTTATTGCCTATTGTCTCAACGTCCCGACTGTTGGACCCCGATCTTTAAGTGGAGTTTAGAAATAGTAAATGAAATTAAATTAGTGTTTTTGGGTATATGGATATGTTATGGGTGGTTTTGTGCTTTAAGGAAATTGATGAGAAAAGAATTGATTGGTTTTGGTGACTTTGATATTTGAGTAGATTTATATGGATTATGAAAGTTAAAGTTAATGAGTTGAATGAAATAGACGTTGAAAAACAAGAAATGAATAGTGAAAGTGTTAGATTTTGGAGAATTGAAAATCTAAAATTTTGAGGATGAATAGTAGCAGAAAGTGGCAACTTTAATCTAAAACTTTGTGAATTTTTCTGGCTTGATCTAGGCAGATTTTGATCAAATGATCTTCAAGAAAATTGTAGCTTCTGTTGAAAACTTTCTATCGCTATGAAGTATGACATTGTTCGATATCGAGATTGAAAATTATGATCTTTCGAAGTTAAGGTTATTTATTTTTGTTTTTAAAAATGCTATTAAGGGTAAGTTTGTGTGTACTGTGTTTTAAGGCACATTTTGTACTGATGTGGTATGAATTGGATCAAGTATCCTTATTGAAAGTTGTAGAGAAATTTTGCATAGCTTTTCAATGATGTATAATAAGTTATTTTTTATTGTGGAAATTGAAAGATGTGAAATTGTGAAGATTGGATGTGATATAGGATGACACATTTCTGGGAAGAAGCTTTGATTAAATAATTGACCTAGTTAGAAGTTGCAATTGCTTTTAAGTTCTTCATGAAAGTTTTAGATTATGTTTTTATCTTTCCAGTGATATAAAGTATGAAATTTTTGGACCATGGAATGTGAAGTTATGATTTTTAAAAGTTTCTGTTACTGTTTGGCATGATCATTAGTGGACAGAAACTTTGAGTGTCATTTTGACTCCCTTAGAGGTCAAATTGATTTTTCTGTCCTTCATGAAAGTTGTAGATTGCATTCTGATCTTTTTATTGATATAAAGTATGACATTTTTTGGACCTTGGAGCTGAAAATTAGAAATTTTAGAAGTTGTGATACTGTTTAGGGAGACTTAAATTGGACAGAAACTTTGAGATAGATTTTGACTCATTTAGAGACGGAATGGTTTTTAAGTCCTCATGAAAATTGTATAGCTTTCTTTTATATTTCCATTGATACCAAATTTGAAAAAGTTGGAGTTATGAGTCACAAGTTATGAATTTTAGAAGTTGGAAGGTCGGAAAAAGAGAAGGAGAAGCAGTCGCGCTTGGTCGTCCTAGAGAGTGACCCGTTCGGTTGCTCCAGCTTGGTCGCCCTAGCGAGCGACCGCTCAGTTGCCCTGGCGAGTAACTCGCTCACGAGCACCTCGCCCGATCGCCAGTGCGAGCTCCAATTTGGAATTTTTCCTATCCGACCTCTCTCCATTCTTTTGGCCATAACTTTTTCGTCTGACCTCTGATCGACCTGATTTTTAAAGCGTTGGATTCCTAAGACATCCCTCTATCTTTCCATGAAAAATTTTGTATTTTTGAGATTAAATTAAAGATGATTGATTTAGTCAAAGTGAGTTGGGAAATTGTTTGAACATGGTTCAGTATTTTGGCAAATTCTTGGTCTTTGGAGATCCAATTGAGTTGATTCTTGTTGAAAAATAAAACAGAGACATGGGGATACAAGTCATATGAAGGAATTGAACTTCAATTTAGCCCCTAAGACTTCCAATTTCTAAATTGAAGTCAGGTTTAGTGTTCAGTCTTGGATTAGTAAGAGCTGAAAGTATTTTGGCCATAACTTTTGCTCTCGTCATCCAAATGAGGTGACTCTTAATTTGGATTAAACTAGAGAAATAGGGCTACAAATGTTCTGAAGGACTCTAGTTTCAATTTAGTCATTAAGAAACTCAAATTTTGGATGCAAGTAAAGTGCTGGAAAATGTTTTAGCATAAGCATAATCCGAAATGTTTGAGGTGTAACTTTTGGAGTAGTTCACCAAATTAAATGATTTTGGTGGCTTTATTAAATTGAGACTATGAGAAACATTTCTCTAGAAGGAAGTTTTAGCAAATTCCTTCAATTTGATGATTAGAAAAATGTCCTAAAGTAAGCATGAATTAAAATGAATTTTAGGGGCAAACTTAGAAGAACATTTAAGGTTTTAAGTTATAAGGTATATATGTAAGGGCATAATGGTTATTTTATTTAAAAGAAAGAGCAAAAGTTAAGAGAGAAGATGGTTTCGGTGTAGGTAAAGCAGAAAGAAGAGGAAACTTTTAGGTTTTGATTTTTTTTTAAGGTTTGAAGAAGGATTTTGAAGTAGATTCAAGATGGAAGAAGAAGAGGAGCTCAAGAGCTTTATTCCAAACTAAGAAATTCCAAAATTGGTGAAGAATTAAGGTAAGAGGCGATTTTTGATCTTTGAAATTTCAATGAAATTTTGGTTTAGATAGCTTAAGAATGGTATGAGTTTATGATTTCTAAAGTTAATTTTGGAGATTGTAAAGTTTAAATTGCTCAATTTTGGATGTTTATTAATTAGAGATTTTTGTCATGAATTAGGGAATTTAAGTGAGGCTTTGGAGAAATTGAAGCTTTGGACAAGTTACAAGCATTGAAATGAGGTGCGTATCATGGTTATATTTTGAATTATAAGCCACGTAAATGTTTTCAAAAAATTAAGAAAGAAAGTATCGAATGTTATTGTTCCCAAAGTTTTTTTTTGGAAAATGATTACAAGTTTTAAATGATTTGATAAATTTAGAAAATTTGTGAAATTCATTATTTATAAATGAAATGACAAATTATGAAAAATTTTGCATTTCTTGTTTGAGAATGATTGTGCATTTGATATATGAATTTATGTGAAATATGTGACATAATGTATGACATTGTGTTTGAATGATTTGAAAAAAAACTGCTGTGCGAATTTTGGTTGAATTTATGAATGAAAATTTGTTTGATATGAAAACTAAGTTTTCGAAATGTACCTTCGGGCAATCCAATTTTTCAAGTGTGAAATATATTATGTGGGTTTGGTTAGGTCCCATAAGTTGAGTCAAGTGTACTTGTCTTTTTATAGGCTTCGTCCGCTTGCCCGCTAGTGACATTGAAGCTCCGTTACGGACTCCCATAAGTTCACAGCTACACTGGACTGCTATGTGAGAAAGTGTAGTACGTTCTGTTCACGGCTGCACAGGACCGCTATGCGAAAATATGCAGTACGTTCTGTTTTGGACTGACCCAAACCATTCTGATGTGTTTATGTGTCTTTGATTTTTGTTTATAATTGTGATGCATTCATGTTTCGGAATTGTTTATGAAGTTGTGAAAATTGTAAGAATTTTGAGAAATGAAAATTTGAGGTTTTCAATCGTGAAATTTTGGAAATTGCTTATGAATGATTTTGAAAAGTTGAAAAGTTGAGAAATAAACTTTTAATGAATTCTCTACTGTGGAATTTTTATAAAATGGCAAAAGTTTTGAGAAATGATTTTTGCTTATTTTTCGATTTATAAACATGTTATCCACGAGCTGTAAAGCTCACCCTCTTTCATCCCCATCTCCAGGTTTCAAGAAGGAGATCGGATGAAAGAAAGTCAAGACGTTCGTCCGTTATGTTTGTTTATGTTGTTTGTGAAGTTCGATTTTTGTTATAAAAATGAGAGCTTAGGCTTATGTTGTGTATTTTGGAGATTTGTATATCCTTGTATTTTGGTTTACAAAATTGATGTTGTATTTATGGCTTAAAAATGCCACTATTATTTAGAAATGCATTTAGTTTGGAGTGATATGAATGATTTATGAATTTGTATAAGGACTTGAATTATGAAATTGTGTATGATGAATTATGTTTTGTGTAATGATTATGATTGATTGCATTTGGATTCCGGCCAGGAGATCCGATGATGTTGATTGATTGAGAATTATTGAAGTGCTATGGCATATGGATGTGTTTGCTTGTGTTGGAATTCCGGACAGGAGGTCCTTTGATTTGTGTTGATTGAGATGGGAATATAGAAGTGCTTCATGTGTATGGCTTGATTGTGTATAGCAATGTGTGAGATGTTTAAAGAAAAATAAGAATATGTTAAAAGATGAATTATGAGATATGTATGAATGTGAAAAATCAAATGAATTGAGGATTGAGGGATTGATGAATTTCAAGTGGGAATGATTTTCAATTGGATAGTGAAGTCCATTTTGGAAATTGAATTTGCTTTGATTAAAGAATGAAAAAAAAATTTACACCGATTCGGGTTAGTTTCGGTCAAGGTTCTCTATGGGTTCTAAAGCGATGTTTTTCTAAAATATTTGTTTTCGAATGTCGGAGTTTAGTTTTTGTTCTTAAGCGATTTGTTTTCGTTGAATCCGTTCCTTCGATTCCACTATTTGATTTTGTTTCCACTTTATGACTTCCGATCTGATTTGTGTTTCGCACACTTTTTGATCCAATTCGTTTTTCGTTTACGCTTGGCCCACTTTCATTTAGGATCCGTTCTTTTGCGCGGCTTTGAGATCCGTTCTTTCGCTTTCGTCCTCTTTGTTTCGCTTTCTGTTTCCGTTTAGGATTCCATTTTTCGGTTGGACTCTGGTCTCAAAATCGGGGACCAACAGATGGTCACTCACTGAGTTCGCAAAACTTACCCAAATTTGCAATTATTTTTCAGGACTCAGAAGAATATCCCGTTAGGCAACGGGAGTATATCTATTGTATGTGAGAGAAAGAAGAGGTTGGGATCATTTCGCGTCTGCATTGTGTCTCTTTATTTTTGCACTGAATTGTATTTTCCGCAAATCATTATATTTTGTGTATTTGCGTATATTATTTATGTATAACTTTCCGATTGAAAAAAAAGGGTTCTGCAAAAGAAATTGATCAAAGTGTAATATGTTTTGTTTTAGAAATGGGCTAATCGAACTTCTAGTATGTGAAAAACAAAATTGGCAACTACTATAAATGAAAATGTTTCTGAATAAAAGTGGGCTCAAATTTACGATTATTGATTTTCACGTACGCTTGAAACAAAAAAAAAGTTTTATACTGAGTTTTTGACGAACTAAGTGATGTAGCACGCCACCCTCACGGGGCACGGACTCGGATATCACCATCGATGTCGGGTTTAGGTCATGCGGGAGTGGGGTGTTACAGATTTTCAAGTAATGATCCCGATAAAAGGTCGTGGGCATCATCTTATGCTATCACAGAAGTGGTGAATCCTCTATTAGCTACTTAATTATCTTCAAATATCTCAAGCTGTACCCAATCACACCCTATAAGCGACCTTTACAAGGTAACAAGGAATGGAGTCAAAGCATAGAATCAGTATCCAAGATATCCTTGAGTACCTTAAGTTTAAGGATACTTACATCATTGCTATGACGAGATTATCACTGATATTAGAATAAGACGTCCATGTGATGATATCATGGTAGGTCATCCAATGTACTTACTACCTCTAGTAAGCATCTACATCTTAACTCTAAAACTCATGTTTATAGTTTTTGAGATCCACTACTTGATCAAATCAAGGAGTTTGGCATGTGCTAGTCTATCCGGATTAATGATGTCCAATCTTATTAATTTTATGATTAGGGATTATTTAGATACTAATATAATTGCATATGATAGGAATCTTAGTAGATGATCATATTATGATTTCCTTCATGCTATGTCATATATCATGGACTTCACTAATTTGCTTATAGATCAATATCAATTCATAAATAATTAACACCAAAATTAATGAATATGCTTTTCTTTATTATTGAAAATAAAGCGTACAAAATGTGCTAAAGGCTATTGCCTTTAGGGCACTACTCTAACATCCTTGACATTGAATAATCTCCAATTTCTCTTGGCTATTTGTATGGATTGAAAAGTATGAGTGGCATTGAGACTAAGTCCCCCTTCCTATTTTTTCTAACATGGTTAGTCCTTCTTGATTTTAGCACCTCTATGAATGTTAATATTGCCAGACCAGAGGAAATTCCTAATACATTTTTCAATCTCCTTATTAATCCTCTTAGGGAGTAGAAGATGAGAACTCCAATGGGTATGAAGGTTATTTAACACAAAGATTATAAGTTGCACTCTACCAGCCTAAGATAGACCTTTATTTTGCCACCATTAATGATTTTCTTTTATTTCTTTAGTATCTTCAAACAATCCTAATATTTCAATTTTTTAGCTAAGATGGGAACCCTCAAGTAAATGAAAGGCATAACGTGGATGTTAAAGTTAAAAATCTTTTGAAGTCTCTCTGTATTGGTTAAGTCTGAGGAAAAAAAAATCTACTCTTGCCTCGATTGACTTTTAGGCCTGAAATCCTACAAAAGATTATAAAGAATTAATGTAATAAGCAAATGGATCCCTGGTGAGCTCCATAAACAATACTAAATCAACTGCAAAACAAATATTAGAGAGAGACGATTCCTTGCATTTATAATGAAACTTAAACTCAAATCTTCTGGATATGTTATAACAAATAATTCTGGTCAGGATCTTCATACTCCTCCTGTACACTTCTCAATTCTCTTTTAGCTTCTTGCAACTTGATATTGGAGAGGGGGCTTATCTATTTTAGAGAATTTCTTCAATATATTTATGAGAATGTGAATCTTTCTCTTAACCTGGAATGCTTTACAACCCTTAAAACTGATGTTCCATACCTCATCTATAAACTCCATAAAGTTATCCCTTTCAGTTAGGTAGTTGAAGAATTTAAATGGAGAATTATAAGCATTAGGACGTGTGAGATTCAACACCTTCATGTAAGAGTGATCTAAACATAATGGAGTTCCAAAGTAAACAAAAGAGTTAGGCAAATGGCTCATCCATAAGTGATTAACCAAAATTTTGTCTAGCTTCTTTTGGATTAAGCATCTTCCTTGTTGTTTGTTGCTTTAAGTGTAAAAATATCCAAATGCTTTGAGGATAGTTACTTCAAGTTTGATAACAACCCTCTCCTGCTCTTTACTAAGGTCAGAAACATTAACCTTGTCACCCTGTGCTTCTGATGGATGTAATATATAATTGAAATCACCTATAATTAACTAAGGCAAATTCGTAGAAGTATGAATGGAGCAAAGTTCTTCCCATAACTTTGCTCTCTGAAATTCAAAATTGGTGGCATATATGATATTAATCTCTATCACATTTCTTGTTTCTAGAAGTTTACACCTAAGATGCATATGCTGATCAAAAGTTTTAATCACTGTAATGTGCAAAATTTGATAATTATAAGCTAACAAAATGTTGAGGTTGTAATGGAATTCTTGATCCGTTACATAATTCTAGCTTTTCTCTAGAATTTTCATCATCTTGTTGAGATTATAAGCTTTTTATTCTTGTTTCCAAAAGACCAATCAAAGTTGATTTTCTTTCTAACAAAAGGTCTCTTATAGCTTGATCCCTAAGAGGTTCTTAGGCCCTCTAATGTTCTAGAATATCATATGCATATATACACACATGGAGTTACTGACAAGCCCCCTTTTTCTTTTCTTTTCTTCCTCCCTGACCTCCTACTAGATATAGGAGTGAAATGATCTTTCAGTATATGAATTTCTTCTGGAAAAATCTAATGATTTTTTTCATCATCTTGCTCATCTTTAACTTGTTCCAACCTAGCTTTCTCCATCTTAAAATCTAGTGCTATGTCATGATTTTGAATCTACATATCTACATCAGCATTCAGCATCTCAGAGATTGTCTTTCTTATATCCCCATCATCGTCACAAGCTAGAGTAATATCTTGGATTTTAGTCTGCACATTTACATCAACAATATGCTCTTCAATATTTGGTTCATCCTCCATTCCAATTAATTCTTTATAATCTCCTTCGGCAAACTTGTTGCCAGTTGGTTTTCATATTTGATGTCCCCTGTGCGGTTTTCAATTATAAAAAAGGGTTTAAAAAGAAATCAAATTGTAGATGTGAATCTTTATTTCTTTTTTATACAAACCAAGAAAATATACCAAATCTTACCTCAACGTCAGGCTCTACTATCTTTGGTGGCTTGTTGAATTGTTTACAGGCAACAAGGACAAACAATACTACACGTAAATTACCATCAATAATAGCTCCAAAGTTAGTACATTGAGCTGGCACATGAACTGTCACTTATGATAATTACGTCCACACAACTAATTAATGGATTGTTTCTACTTTATACATTAAACCTCTAAAACCACGTTTTATAAATTAGTTTCCGTTAAAAACCAAGTGATGACAAAAAGCACAAACATGGCTATGAGGAGCCACTTTCACTACTTTTCTTTGTCTTTAAACTTGATCCCTCTTGTTTATCTTCTTCAATTCATATCCCGAAACCCCCCTTTTCTCTTCTCTGATTGTGTTTTGGTAGCTTCTCTGTCGCCGTTTCTCTCAACTTTTAACGATCATTGGTTTCTGATTCTTTTTTGGATGCATAGTTTCTAGATTCTTGCAGCCTGAAAACTTGAATTTGATTGCCGAAACTGGAATGGAGAAATCTTCTGTGGTTAAGGAGAATTTCGTTAATCATCATGACTCCTCTTCTTCTTCTATTTCTCAGAGACATGTTAGCTACAGGTTGTATCTTTCTCCAAGTTTGGATCTTTCTTTCATCTTTCTTCTTTCTTCTTTCTTCTTTTTGAATTATTTTCTCTTTTTGTTTGGTTTCACTTTGATGGCTTGATGGGTACCGGAGAAAGCGCTAATGTTATCTGGTTCTTAAGTTCTTTCTTGTTTAGTTGTTTCGGAGTTTGCTTTCTGTTGTCTGCTGCAGAATTGCTACACTTTCTTGTAAATATTATTAGGCCCATTTGTATCATGATTTTATTCCATTCCTGCATAGATGGATTCCTTTTTCATCTTGAAAGCTAGGAAGATATTGATTATTTTGTTTACTTGGTAATTAAAGCAAATAAATTAATCTGTATACTCAATTTCTGCCCTCCAGAAGTAGGAACATATAATTAGTTTGTAGGGATCAACATCTCGTGAAGCTACGTATCGATTGTTCCTTACCCTTGGTTCAAATGCTTTGATGCCAAATGGATCGATTTGAATGGCCACCAGAGATGCAACGGTAAGACAAAACTCATAATATATGCAATTTAAGCAATGAGTTGGTTTGTGTGGCAGTTTGAGTCTTTAGTTGTTTACAGTGATCACAATTTATCTGATTATCGAAATTCCTGTGGTTAGTTTTGATTTCTGGAACTGAAGACAGTAATGGTTGAATTTTGATACAGTTGCGGTGCATGCGGGTATGAGCTAAATTTGAGCTCTTCCAACCGGAACACTTCCACCATTGGCTCTAAATATGGGAAGTCCATAAAGCGAGGGATCATCTCATTCTTCTACATAGATGAGAGCAGATTTACTCAAGTTGATGAATTCCAATGTGTTCCTCAGTTTTCAAAGAACTCTTGGAGTTTGTTCCGCCGGAGAACAAAACTTCTCTGCCGTAAATGTGGTAATCTCATTGGAACTGCTTACACTGCCGTAACTTCAGATTTGCCACTTGTATCAGATGGTGGTTTATCCTCTGGCAATGGTGTTTCCACTCGTACAAAATACGATGTAAAGATTCGTGCCTTACAGCCTTCAACTGTTGAGCAGTCTGGTGTTCCACTTTACACATGATAATTGGAGCAACCCAATCGATTGCATAATCATGTTCATTGAAGGGTATCATCAATCTACTAAGCTTTACGTGTCCATATTTTGCGTTCACATTTCCTTTTTCCCTATCTTCTGTTGTTCTCCTCGTATCATTGATTAGCTGGTGATTTGTACAGAGAAGTGTCAAGTAATGAGATTTAAAGTAAGCATTTTTAGACTTGAAAGGAAAGAAGAGGTTGATTAAAGTTCAAAAACAATTTCTCGATTCACTGGTAGGATAACAGCATGATGATATTCTATTAAGAATAGTCAGAGTTCGTCAGTTTAATCACTCCTCGTTCTTTCTATATACAAATACCCTTTGTGATTAGGGATAAGATTCTCTATCTAATATTATGATGTATTATTTTGTTCTATAAATCTCAGCTATTTATTTATGTGAGTCCCACGTTTATTTACGTAGAACTTACATAAATAAATAACGGAGATTTATGAAACAGAATAAAATACCATAAAACTAAACAAAGGATATGAACTCTTTTAATTGGTACACAAGTATCTTGAGTCTTTACCATGGAATTCAGTAACCAAAAGGAGGCTTCAAATTCAGTCAACTTTTGATTGCGAATGTTTGCAAGGATTAATTAGTTTACACTCTCGTTAAGCGTGTCTATAGACGCCGGCATATTAATTAGTCCTGTGTAAAGAGCCAGCAAAAGAATTTACAAAAGCTCAAAGTCTTTGCCAATATGATTGTGGAATATGTTCGATTGACGACGTTTCGTGCTCTTAGATAAACCGATTTGTTAAAAAATTGGAATTAACCTTCGTCAGCATAATTTTCAAATCTCAATCACAATAAAAAATATTTTACCAATAATTGAAGCTCGTTGACTTTAGCATGAATAATTGACCCATCACAAGCTTTGGGAGATTATATGGAAGTGGGCTAGATCCCAACGGTTCCGGGCGTTTCTATGGCTTCTCGCCAAAGGAAAACTGCTGACCAATCAACAGTGTATTACTTGTCATATCGCCCTGACTAACAGCTGTCTAGCTTGTGGCCAAACTGAGACTTCGCTTCACGCCGTCAGGGACTGTGCGCGCGTGCGCGCTCTATGGAGGCAATTCCCTCCTGAGGTGCTAGGTGCAGGATTCTTCTCTCAAGATGGGGCAACGTGGTTGAGGTCTAACCTTCAGCGGCCCACAGTCACCCAGCAGGTCGCATGGCCCACTATTTTTGGAGTTGTTTGTTGGTACTTTTGGAAATGGCGTAACAGTAGTATTTTTTATCCGGATTTCGCCTGGCCGACTAAGGGATCACAAATCATTATGGCTTACGTGGATTGGATTATGCGCCCTCGAGTTGTTGAAGGATGCGTCTTCCCATATGCATGGTTACCAATTGGAAGTTTGGTGGGCTGGGCTAGGTCGAGACCAGGGTGGGTGAAACTAAATTCAGATGACGTCGTATAACAAGGGGGTTTACTAGCCACTGCTGGGAGGTTAATCAGAGATTGTCGGGGCCAGTGGTGTGCAGGGTTTCAGCAGAATCTAGGCCGGGGTTCATCGTTGACTGCAGAACTATGAGGCGTCTACTCCGGACTTCAATTGGCCTGGGAAATGGATTTTCGACGCATTGTAGTCAAAAATGACTCGCTTGAGGTAATTAATATCCTCTCGTCTTCCAATACTGTTCTGACTGAGAATCTTTTTCTAGTGACAGGTATCCGACAGCTCCTCAATTAGAGTTGGGAGGTCCATCTTCAGTATACCTATCGTGAAGGGAATCAGTGCGCTGACAGATTGGTCGATGTCGCGTTTCTCCGGAGTTCAGGTTTCCACTTTCTTCGTGAGCCTCCTCTTGAAGTTCTGGAGTTGTTGCAGCGAGACGTGCATGGGGCGCCGTATTCTAGAGCTTTGTCTTAGCTAGAGTGCTTGTTCCTCTGTCTAATTAAAAAAAATAATTGAAACATTTTTATTTTGATGAAGAAAAGTTGTGAGAATAGATATGTCAATCCATTGGTAAGCCTTCGCATTTACATGAGATTATATCAGTAACAATTATAGCTTGGATTCCAAGTTTTCTCCATTATATCATCTCTTGAAATCTTAATTCTATTTTTAATTATGGCTACCATGCCCTTTTCAATTAATTATGGAATATGTTAACTAATAAATAACCTTTATTATCAAAAATGAAATGGTCCTGAGAACTATTATTAGGCAGTCAATGATATAGTTGGGTTTGGCCGAATCAGACTTTGGTCTTATATTTAGACTCAAGTAAAAATCAATTATTTTTAATTTAATATTTAAAAATAATTTCAATTTACCCAAAACGATTTCGTTTTGCTTGACATATTCGATTTTAGATTGTATTAAGTTTGAGCAGTCTAAATCATAGTTTGACCCAAAAATCAAAAATAAAAGAACGATTTTGACTCAAAACCCCGACCATATCATGCCGAGTCTGATGCCTTCAACTGGGGCAAATTGTCATATTTAAATACAATAATAACGAAATATTTAAGGTGTTTAGATAACTTCTTTTTAATTGTATTTTTGAATGTAATAAATATTTTAGTTAACGATATGATATAGATTGTATATATTTCTAGTTCATGCTTATAAGTATATGATATTAAATTCATATTTAACCTTATTATAATGTTCAATACATAAGGAGAAATAGATTTTTGAGTAAAAGTAATTGATCCACTTTTATACAAATAGTTTGTATGTATTGAATCAAATGAGACTTATGCTTAACATAAGTGACAAGAATAGAAAGTTGGATAACCAAGCCTAGGGATGGTAATGGATAGGGTTCAGTTCGGATATTGCTTTACCCATATCTATATCTATTTTTTATGACTTAACTCGTATCTATATCCATATATATATATATATATATATATATATATATATA
>JANZLF010000006.1:12009388-12031434 GCA_026546835.1 Erythroxylum foetidum | reverse complement strand
TTATCGATAAATTAATAACCCCGTATAAGATAATAATTTTTCAGGTCCCAAAAATATTCATTTATAGAGGTTTTACTAACCATTTGAATCTTTGATAAATATGATGTTGTTGAGGCACATGGGTATGGAAAAAAACCCAATTATAATCTTAATTTTCTCTCTCAATTCTTCCCTCTCCTTCCTTCTCTGTTCTTCTTTTCCTCAATTCCAGGTTTCAGTGCATCACTTGATAGCCGGAACCAAAGAGCACGGTATCTAGTGACCCTGAAAGGAGTTAGAGAGGATATTGATAACTTCTAGTAAGTCTGAAGATAATTCGACCCAGCGATAACCTAGAGCTCAAGTCAGGAGGAGATCCGAGTACACACCCCAAAGCTTAGCCATAAATGGTGAACAAGCGCAGGACTCCTGCTACTATAGCATGTTGCCCTGATTATTGAAAAGAGCCATCTATATTAAGTTTAATCCAGCCTAGGCGTGAAAAGGACCGGCCTGCATAGCCGGAGGCTGGCCTCTGGGGCTGTTGCACAGCTCTACTATGCACGACGAGCCTGGAGAATCTGTACCGCATACTCCTTGATGGGTTGGAGCCCAATACATGGCCAAACAAAATCTGCCTCGAATAATTCTTTATTGCGCGACGTCCACACCAACCAACAGGTAAGGCCAAACAACAGAGACCACTCAAGCCCCTCAATGCGGTGGCGACACTGTTCCGTAGCAACCAAGTATTTCTGTCCATGTGAAGGAAGGCCCCCAGTAAGACACCCGAGGGGAAAGCATTCCAAACATGCCTGACCCGAACACAATCTCGGATAGCATGGAGAACAGATTCCTCCAGTCCACAGTGACTACACGCCCCATCTGCTGAAATATGCCGCACCACCCTGTATAGATTGGTAAGAAGACGATCTCTACCAAGCAGCCATAGAAAGGACCAGACCCATCTTGTGGCACGCTTTTATTTCAGCGTTGGGTGTGAAATTTTCCGAGGGAAGCTCTAATCAAAGCACATTAATAAGCTAACGTGGTCTTGTAATAATTCCTCCCATCGAAAGAAGCAAGATAAAGAGACTTGAAAAGTGTCAGCTTAGATGTTTTAGAAAGTTGGAAGGGAATTACTTTAACACCAAGACCCAAAAATTTATGAACGTATAACCACAAATACAGCCTTGGTAAGGCTTTTGCCGAAAACATCTTTGAATCAGTCGGAAGTTCTTTTTTATTTTTCTTGTTTAAAATAAATGTAATAATGATTGTCACTCGGGTACATTTGCATGATATTGGATTCTTCAGGACTGTGCACAAATTTAGATAACACTATCAAAAAGACCCCATCAACTTTACAAGTTGTGTATAAGAGCTCCCATTCTAATTAGATGCCGACGATGAAAACCAACCTGACAGAGGCATTGGCAATGCTAGGTTGCCAAGATTGGTGAAAAAGGCAAGCCGCATCGTCTGTTTTTATGTCAATATATTCTTGAAAACTTGACTAGCTCCTTTGCTACAGGTGAGCCTACTTCAATCCCGTCGAGTTAGCTAGGTGATCAATAAGCATTTAAAATTCTATTTGATATTGGTATCTGTTGATTGGGATGATAACTTCCCATAGATGTTATATTGCCCAAGCAGTGGAATTTCCTCAGCAGACAGCATTAATGAGCCAGTGCTCAAGTAATGCCTGGCAGTTCGTGGCCTAAATTAGGAGAATACAACCAAGTTAGATGAGAGTTTGGTTACAAAATATTTGGTGATGACAGAGGTGCATACCTCCTTATATTGGTATTGCCACCATCAGAAAGTCGAAGAGCTTCAGATCTTGCAATGTGGCCCAAAGAGGACAAATATTCATAAAATGCATCACCCTTCATTGTCATGTATGACCGTGATGGAACAATGGACTGAAGTATAGCGGCACGTTTCTTGGATTCACTGCAAGCAAATAAACCCAGTATGCACAAAAATGCAGTATAAAGTCAATAAGAAGCTAAAGCAGTTCAAATAAGTTGAAGGAATAATGGTAAATGGAGTTCGTAAGCTTGCACAAGTATAAAGCGCACTGTTGATACAACAAATCATAGAACATGACATTTAACGCATGCTAAGAAATGCCTCACAAGAAATGATCTCAGTTAGTTAAGCTGGTAATGCCAGTTGACTAATTATAGCTTGCCTACAAATAAGATTAAACTATCTTGGAGATTTGTATAATAACAAGAAGGAAAGCCCCAAGGAAAAAGAAAATGGAGAACACCTTATACAAGCAAGCCAGTTATCCAATTTGTTACAGGTCTAAGAAAAATGGAAATTGGTGAAAAGGGTAAAAAATGTGTAGCAAGTTCTAAAACCAAGCAAATTTTTGTTGAGAATTTTTGGCACCTACTTTGAATATTTCAGAGAAATTAATAACAATTGTTGACTACATGATATGCGGTATCTGTCAACAATTTATACAAGCTTAAATCTGTTAATTGCACCAAAATGTTCAAGTAAGTCTACCAATGATGTGTTTGAGAATGAATTGCACAAATGAGTAAATCTTTTTTACCGATTTAACAATTTTCCAGCTTCTGGTAATCTCATCTCCGTACCCAGCTTGGAATGTGTGGTCATACAGTTACTTGTAGGCTTTCCAAATAATCTATCAATTTCCATCATGTTAGCAGTAGACAGCATTCCCCAGCTCAAATCAACTTTATCATCTGGGGCCTTCTTTATAGCTGCAGCAGCTATATCCTTGGCATAGCAGTAAAACCCATGCTCTGCAAATGTTGATGCCATCTGAAATTGCTCACAACACCAGCTGAATGCACTGGGATCATCAGAAAAGGCCATTGACAATTCCATCGAACCCTGTAAAACATATAAGGTTGACTGTACATGCAAAAGCTATAGGCAAATGTGTATCGTAGACATTACTACTTACTTGGGGTTGGCACTTGAAAAGTAACAGTGACGCTTCTGAAATTAAGTTGCTGGTATCACAAGTGAGTCCTAGAATTCTGGAAGCATCTTTGTGTTCAGAAGCAACATTTTGCCTTAAATCTATAAAACGATTACGTAGTTTTCTCCATGACTCTCGCACTAAATCCATCACCACAAAGGATCTAGGTGGATACACTGGATTGACTTTTCTAGTCAAATCCATGCAACTACACTCATCCATCACATGATACTCTCGTGTAATGGCTTCAACATGATTATTTTGAGAATCATCCACCTCTTCATTGGATAATGTAATTACATCACTCGAAGTGCCCCAAGACCTGAAATCTCCATGCAATTTAGTTGTTGAGTTATCAAGCTTCTCAGCTTTAACTGGTAGATTTGGTTCAAACCCATTGCTCATGGAAACTTCTGAAACATCAGGCATTTGATCAAAGGGCAACCTACTGCATAACACCTCCGTTCCAACATTAAATTCAGTCTCAGGAACAAATGACGATTCTGGAACATATGATATTTCTGTTGATTTGCATGTTCCTTTGTTATCTATATCAATCCCTATTCCTGAGCTTTGGTGATCACTTTCCTCCAGTTCCTTGCCTCCACAACAAAGTTGCAGATTGTTAGATGGAATTGGGCAGTTTTGTGTTGATGGAAAAGCAGGAAATGCACCATCAACTTCAAGTACCAATTCATCTTTGGAATTCCCAGACGAAGTATTAGGAAATCTGTCATTGGGTAACTCCTCTTCAGAATCAGAAGACATTATTATAGCAAGCTTCCTCCTCTTGTTCAAACCAGAAAATGAAACTGGTTTGTTTGAAGAATTGAAAAGATCACATGCTGCATCACAAAGAGTAAAATCGTCCCAGTCGTGATCAGATGAATTCCTACTAAACATTAACTTCTTCCTGGCTACCACACTATCTGATTGATCAATATGCACATCAATTTTGTTGTGCATTTCTGTATATTCTTCAATGACCTCTGTGAAAAAAGGTCTTTCTTCCATCTGCAATAATGATGACGATATCTCCCTGTCAACTAGCTCAGATAACTGAGAAGGAAAGCCCCAGGGAATAATCTTTGGCAGCATTTGGTACCCAACCTCAAGATCAAATGAATGTAAGTTAGACAGCTGTGAAGTTATGCCTGCACAATCAAAAGAAGATGCTGAATGATCTGTCCCAATTCTAGTGCAAAACCGGTTCAGCAAAAGGCTTAGTGCATGCTATATGTGCTTCAATCAACAGTTACTTTTGAGTTCAAACTTGCCTAGCAGGTAAGTTAAATTACATAAAATCAGGGAAAATTAATTCTTCAGAAACATGGATGTGAAAATAAGAACCCACTCTTTTTGAAAAATTTACAGGATTACTAGAAGAAAAAAGATAAAAACAGTTTTCCACATACGGAAAATATTCAATGTTTAAAATAAAGATAAACAAACCGACAGGATTTGGACTAGTGATTAGGAAGTAGAACTATCTGTGTATTTCTGACATACCAAAAAAGGAGAACAAAGGAAACAAAAAGGACTCATAAATGCTATGTAGATAGATATGATATTTTTAAATGTTTCCTTGAATGTTGTGAAGCCAGTATTTTGATGTTAAATCACCATATTTCCCCTGCTGTCAAATTTCTTAATACAATCCATACAAACTACCTTGCCAAAAATAACTTGTGTTAGCTTTTAGGGGCTAAAAGCACCATCCCTTTGTACCCTTTAATCTTCCCTAGCATATAATATTTCATAGCACAGGGAAATGTTCAGAAATTCCAATCAACATAAGCGATTATAGGTCCAGTTATTAGGGAAGTAGCAAACTAGTTGGAACTTGCCCAACAGGATTTTCATAGCAAAATTCAGGTGGTGGGATGTGGTTGAGGAGTCTACAAATGAATCTCTTAACAGATGTTAATGTTTGACCAGCTAATCTCAACCTTAGATTCCCATAACTAGGTATAAAAATAAATATCAATAACATGAATCACAATAAAAGTTTGTGGGTATTGCTGTCTTAACCTTTAATCAAATGTTTACCCTGGCACCAGAATTGAAGAAGCATAATAGATTTCCGGATATCCTGCTGACAGCATTCAATAACTCTTGCTACCAGATCAGGTGGAATATTGACCTTTTCTGCAGAACAAATCTACATAGAAGAATAAATACAATATATAGTGCTTCCAATGAATTGAGAAAGAAGCAGGGGGAAATAGATTCACTTACTGTGTTAACATGTTGAAGAAGCTCTTCATTCGATGGCCTGGAAAAACACACTTCCAACCTATCAAAACTATCAGGAAGAAAAGGATTATCACCTGGCAACAATCAAAGTGGTCAAGAGCAGCGGATAAAGAGTACATCATAAAATACACAAAAATATGAAGCCGCAATGATTTAGACCATAAAATCTCTTACTATTGCTAGTCAGTATCACAGGTCCCTTTGCTTTTTCAGCAATTTGTTGGATTGCACCAATAAAACCACGATCTTGAGGAAAAATGATGTCCACGTCCTCAAAAAGAATCAGGGTTTTACAACGACGAAAGCAGTTTGTGACAGAAATATCCTTACTTACAACTGTCCCATGTGTTGCATGCCTGCCATGTGACTTATCTTCATTTGTTATAGGCATTACTTCAAATTGCTCATCATCATACTTTATTACTTCTCCCTTAGCGAAGAATGTTGGGCATTTGATACCTTCATCTTTAAGAGATTTCACAAGATTTTCCTGTGACCTGAAATATATAAATCTTAGACTGAGAAGTGAACAATGTTTCATACCCAAGCTAGTTTTAAAGCCTCAATTGCTGAATATAACTGGCAAACCATTGAAAGGAATGTGAATCAACTGCCTCGCCAAGTTTTTGCTTCACAAAAGCTCCATTTCGAGACTCTGATGCATTGGCCTGAGTAATTAACAGGATGTTGTAATCTCGTGATTATTCACTTGAAAGTGACCAATTCAATGAAACCAGTGCAATCAACTAATCCAACAAAACCAGTGCAATCAACTAACATTCATTAACTGACCCACAAGTACAAAATATCTAGTGCAAGCCCAATAAAAAGAATGAGGGATAGACAAGAAACTCCACAGTTCAGTGTGGCCACTAAAATAAACAATTTCCATTAACTTGCAACTCTAGTGTCTTGCACTCTAGGTTGCAAAAATAATACAGAGTAAGACTATAAAGAAAGCACAAGAAGTTAGCAAGTAAAGCACCTCCAAAACTTTGAACTGTTGTTCCTTTGCACAAGCATAAACTGCTGCAGACTTCCCACTCTGTAGTAGGAGTACCACAAATTTGAGAAAGTGGGAGAAACCAGGATGCATTTGGAACAAGAGAATAGTTGCTACAGTGGTCCAAATCATGTCGCAGATTGAAAACCATTCATCAAGTAAAGATAACAAGAGATAGGGCATTACTGGCTGCCAGAAACTAAAATAATACTTCTTGATCCAAATATCACTCCTTATTTTGATCAATTTTCTTTCATGAGAACCACATACAGAATGTGAAAGTGTAGCGTACAATTTAAGGTCATAAAGACCTGAATAAAATATTTCACAGCCTTCAGCATCTATGATATGAAAACAATACTTAGACAATTTGCAGATGAAGAAATGTGTTATGGTCCCTAGCAATGGATCTGGTTATGAGTCTATAGGTGGGGTTTTCTGGACTTTCGGTGGTAAAAATGACACGATTATTTCTTTTACGACCTATGGTTGCTACTTTCGGACTCGTTAAAGAGAACCTGAGACCTCTTGAGTTCGAAGTACTCAAAGACTTAAGAAATTTTTCCACTTACCTTTCCATTCATCGAAGGTCAAATAAAATAGTTTTGTGGAGAAATAACTTCCCCCACAACTTAGGGGACCATAAACAAACATGAGCACTGACACTGCATAAAACTAGGAACATGAACAACTGACTAACTGTCACATAAAATTAAAACAAAAACAAAAACTATAAGAAAACCATTTCTGCTACTGTTGTGCTGCCACTGTTGCATAGGATGCAGCTTCTTCCTAAGGTCATGTGTGAACCTTTTATAAACGTTAATAACAAAATGCTAACTTCGCTAAGGGCAGTATCACTTGATATTTTTACAAAGCCAAATGGATTAAAAACAAAAATTATAAATGATGAGTGCAGTATCACACTTATGTTCCATGATGCCACATTGATTTCAATTAAATGCTCCTTTTACTTTATTTAAAGGAAAGAGCTCGTTCAAATAGCATGGTAAGTTTTCATATTGCACTCCTTCAAATTTAAGCAATGTAACTAACTATATGCAAAAAGGTACATGAGATTTCAGTTGTAATCATAAGAACTATAGGCATCATACCAAATATCTGAAGTTTTGATAAAACACAGTGAAACATGCCAAGGTCAACTAGCACATCAACAATAGCGAAATTAGAAGGCTGAAGATATAATTAGAAAACAAAAAGCATGTCAAATAGTGTATATTGTTCACTACCCCAACTGGTCCAGTAATAAGGAGAACATTCTTAAGGATATCTTTTGCATGGATATTTTCTGAATCTGAGTCACTCTGGAAATGATAATAATCAACATCGTCATCGTCGTAGTCGTCGTCGTCGTCGTCGTCGTCGTCGTCGTCTTGCATACTGCATTTATCACCACGAGGGGAAGCTCTACCGCTTTGAATTCCCTTTTGATGCCAAGAATGGAGCCACTCACTCAAAATCTTAATTGATTCTCCATTACCACATACCTGCTCAAGAAAATTGAGAAACAGAATTCACAAATTATAGAATCATTCAGACAGCAATGGCTAGACTTAATTTCAGAAGTTTATAGCAATGATCTCACCTCCGTGGCATTTTGAGGTTGATATTTATCAGTCCATAATCTATCATCTAGTTGATCAGCACAACCAAGGTTACCTAAGACGATCCTACAAGTCCAACAATAAGACAAAATGAATGTTAAGTAAATTTATGTTTAAACCATCTTATTTCAGAAACGTCATAAAAGATGCATACATGCGCACTGACTTCTTTCTCTGCAAATTTATACGCGCACACACAAGGAGGCATCCCTAGTTGCAGGAAAAGATCAAACATAACAGACTTCATAGTTGCATACAATGATAACGGTGCATTTACAACTTTTTGGGAAAATAATGTCTCAATACATCACTACTACATGCATGGTCATTATCCAAGAGAAATTTTGAAGCAAGTGTAATTGGAAACCTCTAAGCAAAATCCAAAGACAAAAAAATTCACTATCCTGCCACTCAAACTCAATTATTGTTGGTAAGTGTTGTAAATATCCACATCAGCCGTCTTTTATTCCTTTAATTAAGGGATGTAATTGTAGGATTTGTTTGAGGACTGTGATTATATAAACAAGGAGGTAAAGCTTTCAGAATATATTTAAAAAAACACACTTCTAACCTTATTTTCCAAATGGTATCAAAGCTTGAAGCTCAATCCTTGGAAAAATCATAGCTTGGCCTTAATTGCCAACTTCTTTCTAAGGTGTTCATTGCCATTTTTGTGCTTTGCACCTTGCCTAATTACCAAGCTTCTTTTACCATGCCTCAATCACCATGTCAGAAACAAAGGAGACTTCTCATTGAACCATAATCCAACAGAATCACAGCATATCCAGGCAGCATACCATTTGGATGGAAAAAATTATTTGAAATTATCCCAACTAATGTGCACGTTCCTAAAGGGAAACGGAAAAATCGGCCCCCTTTCAAGAACAGGCTCAAACAAAAGAACAATTTTGATGCTTGGGATGAAGAGGACTAGATGATTATGGCATGGTTATGGAACTCTAGGTTATCTGAAATTAGTGATACGTGTATGTCCTTTACCGCAAAGAATATTTGGGAGTCAATCTAACAAATGTACTCCAAAATTAGAGATGCTGCTCAAATCTACAATTTGAAGATTAAAACAACCACCACCAAATAAGGACATTGATCTGTCACGGAGTATACTAATCTTATAAAGGATTTATGACAGGAGTTGGATCATTGTCCTTGCATAAGGACGTGTGCCGAACATGCAATAACACTGAAATTTTATCAAGGAAGTCTGTGTGTGATTTTTTAGTTGGCCTTAACTTTGCATTTGATTAGGTTAAGGTTCATATTTGGGGCAAAAAAGAGTTACCCTCTTTAAATGAGGACATTTCTATCATTGCAAGTGAGGACAGTAGGTATGGGGTGATGCTGGAACCCTAAATTGGTAATATTTCGGTCATGATGACAAAGGGGACAAACAATCAAGGGTCAACTTTGGAGCAGCACGCAAAAAACAAAAGTGGGAAAGCTGAGATATCCAAAGCAACAAATGTCGACAACCAAGATAATTCCCGAGACAACCAATGGTGCAAGTTTCATAAGAAATCTAGGCACATCAAGGAGAGATGCTGGAAATTGCATGGAAGTCCCTCTACTAAGAGTAAAGAGTGATAACACAAGGGTAGACAACAAATAAATCAAGGGCAGGTACACCTCACAACCACCCAACAAAATGAAGAAAAGTTTTAAGTGCAATGAGAATCATTGTGTATTTCAAGAACAGGATTCCAGGAGGATGAATTGACATGCTAACGAGGACTGTATCTACTACCTTGAAGCACTTGAAAACTTGAGTGTTAGCAAGGGTAAATCATCTCTATCATGTCTCTATAAAACAATCTCATACCAAAAAAGATAAAATATGGCTTCATCATCTAAGACTTGGACACCCCTAATTTAGAGTTCTTAAACTTGCGCTTCCTTCTTTATTCAAAGGGTTAGGAAGTGAGAATTTCCATTGTGATTTATGTGAACTTGCAAAACACAAACGTGTTAGTTTTCCAAACAACAATAAAAGAAGTTCGACTCCTTTTGCATTAACACAAAGTGACATATGTAGTCCAGCTACATTTCAAAATATTTTTTGGTATTAGATGGTTTGTCTCCTTTATTGATTATTATACTAAGATCGCTCAAATTTTCTTATTAAAATCCAAATCTGATGTGAGTAGTGTCCTTTCAAATTTCCATAACATGATCAAAATTTAGATTAGGGTTAGAATTAAAAAGTTTCAATTAGATAATGCTAAGGACTATTTCAATCAAGTTTTGTCACTACATTTCCAACGAGAAGGGATTATTCTCAATCTTGTGTTAGCATTCCATAACTTGATTGAAATAGTCCTTCCTACCACTTCTCACAATCGCACATCCCATAAACAAACTACCATCAAAGGTTTTAGGATTAAAAAATGGATACACTTTCTTATTTCTATCCGGACCTGAGTATCATCTAGTTGCTAAAATATTGGTTGTGACAATCTGTTCACAATAATAATCAAAATAGATGGAATTTGGTATTCCTCAACCCAAAAGGATACAAATGCTATAATCCTCCAACCAAACATTTTTTTGTCTCAACAAATGTTACTTTTGTTGAAAGTAAGCCATATTCACTAAACCTTGTCTTCAAGGGGAGACCATACTTCTATAAGATAAGGATAAAGACCTTTTTCTCCTTGATCTACCTATAGCATTTGCATGTGTCAGTGTCAACTCAAATGCAATGAGGTATCTTCTCAAAACCAAAATAAATCCCCTAAGACAACTCTGAACTAAACACAAACCAAATTTCTCCTCAAGACCAATCTTCACAAACCAAACCAATAACCAGAGGTGATGGCACCATTGATGATCCACAATTCTCTAAAGTGTACCCAAGGAAGAAAAATCTACTGCTTGAACCAATGCAAGTCCGAGCATCAAACTTGAACTCTAGAAATGAGGTAAGAATTTCTAACCCTACAATTCAAACTCAACCTATTTTTTATATTAATTTGCCTATTCCTATTAGAAAAGAAACTAGGGAATGTACTAAACACCAATTATATCCACTCTCGCACTTTTTGTCTTTTGAAAAATGTTCACCTTCTCATATGAGCATCTTTATGAGCTTAAACACTATATACATTCCTACCATATTATCTGAGGTTTTATCCTATGAAAAATGAAAAAATGCTATGAATGTTGCAATGCAGGCTTTGTAGAAAACCAACCTTGGGAATTAGTGGACTTACCAGAAGGAAAGAGGCTAGTAGAATTGAATTTTTTACTATAAAGCAAGACTAATAGCTAAGGGATATACTCAAACTTATGGAATAAATTATGAAGACACTTTTGCTTTAGCTGCTAAGATGAACACAATAACATTCTTGTTGTCCCTAGTTGCTCACTATGATTGGCACTTGCATGGAGATCTTAAGGAGGAGATATACATGAACTCAAACAGTCTCAGAAGATTCTCCAAAGTAATGTGAGCCATAGGGCATAACCAAAGCCAAGGAGACCATAATCTCTTTATTATACACTCAGACTCAATGGGCGTTACAACTCTGTCCGTATACATTGATGATGAAATAGTCACAGAAAATGATGAGAAGGAATGTCAAGTTTTGAAATAAAAGTTGGCTAAAGAGTTCAAAATTAAAGATTGATATTTTTTTTAGGAATAGCAATTGCATATTCACGTTAGGGAATTTTCATCTCTCAACAAAAATACATCCTTGACCTTTTAAAGGATACTACAAAGTCAACATGCAAGCCAATAAGTACACCGATTGATCCAATCACAAATTAACAAGGAAATGTATCATAGACAAGTTGGGAGACTTCTTATCTCATAATAGGCCTAACATTGCCTATATCGCGAGTTTAATCAGTCAACTCATGCACAACCCTAAAGAAGTTCATTTGCATATAGCTTACAGGGTGTTGCCTTGTCTTAAAAGGACTCCAAGAGAAGGCATTTTGTTCAAAAGGAGTGTTGGACATACACTTGAAGCATACACCAATGCTAATTATGATAGGTCAATGGTTGGTAGAAGATCCACCTTTGGGTATTGTACTTTCCTTGGTAGAAATTTAGTTATATGGAAAAGCAAAAACAAAATGTGGTGGCTAGGTCAAGTGCTGAATAAGAATTTTGAACAATATAGTAAGAAATTTTTTACTATAGTTGAAGATTATTTTAGAAGATTTGAAGATTAAATGGAATGGTCCTATAAGACTTTACTGTGATAATAAATCCATAAGTATTGCACACGATCCAGTACAACTGGATTAGACAAAACACATCAAGGTGGACAAACACTTATTAAAGAAAAATTGGATGGTGGTTTGATTTGTACTCTTTATATGCCCACTAAGTCCCAACTTTCAGACATATTAAGTGCTTGAGCAACCCTATGATTCAAGCTATTGTTACCAAGATAAAATAGATAATATCTATTCACCAACTTGAGGGGCAGTATTCGCAAGTGTTGTTAAGCAACCCTCTATTATTCCTTTAATTAAGAGTTGTAATTGTAGGATTTGTTAAACGGCCTTGATTAAAGGATTTAGGTCAACTTTTCCTTTTTTTTTTTACTTTGGGCATCTTGTGTTCATAAACAAGGTTGTATAACTTGCAAAATATATCAAAATACACACTTCCACCCTTATTTTCCACAACTATGAAAGTTAATTAAAATTGTTATGGCTAAAATGACTCTTTTCATGAAATAACTCTTTTCACATAATTGGATGTGTCTGCTACAACTTAAACAAATAGTCATCACAAAAACCACAAACCTTGTATAGAACTCCTACCTTTCATGAGCAAAATTGCATTGCTGCCCAAAATCTGATTCTCTTGTGTGGCCAAAAACATGACAAGCTTTATCCTCAAATTCCTGTCAATATTGGATTTATGTTATTAGGTTAAGAATCAATGTAGCATAGTTCTATATAGATCCAAATGAAGGGAAAAAAACAAAATCTTTTAGTTGACGTATATTAAAGGAAGTCAGCTGACACATCTCAAGGCCAACGAGCCCACAAATATTAAGGAAAATCAGCAATATCTACACATGAAATATTTAATAACTTAATCTTAGCATTTCTATCATATTTTCTTGTTAATCATTGTGCCCATCCTGTAGTTAAATGTCTTATGATCAGTATAGTACAATTTATTCAACCATTTATCAATTTGGTACCAACGGAAAAAAAAAAGCTATTCTTTTAAGCTAAAAACCTACTTATAGCCGCCACTAGAAAATCCTACATTCTAGCCATCACTTAATAACAATCATGTCTAACAAAATTAACATTGAATTTCTAGACAGCAAGAGACTCTTCATTGAAACCATTCATAAAGCCTCTTCTACAGTCCACATAAATTTGGATGGTATTGACAATTACAATTAGTCTTAAGTTACAAAGATGAAAATCATTGGTATGAGGATAAAAGGGTTATTTAACAAGGAGAAAGACCACAGTTAAAGACCACAGTTAAAGACGATAATCCAGGCTATGATGAATGAGAGGCAAAAGATGTCATTGTCAAATTAAGGCACACTAATTCCATGACCAATAATATAATTTCACACTTTGTGCAGTTTGATACAACTAAAGAGGTACAAGATTCAATTAAAAGGAGTTATAATGATGCTTCTCATTCTACTCAAGGTCATGAATTAATGAAGTTCTTTCAATTGCGTCAAGGCAATTGGCCTCTAACAAAATACTACAATGAGTTGAATTCAATCTTTATAAAGATTGACTGTCAAAGGCCTAATGATATGATATGCCCCACTAATATTGACAAACAAGGAAGCATATTACTAAAGATCAAATCTACAATTTTTTTGCAAAACTTCATCACAATTTAGACCAAGTTAGTAGTTGTATTCTAGCTAGCTCTCCTTTACCAAGTTTGAAAGAAGCTTATTCCCTAGTCCTCCAATAAGTACAAAGACAAGTCAACATGTCAACAAAAGGGCTTTCCAAGTCTTCAGCTATGGCTATCCACAAGGACAATTCTAAGGCTTCAACTCATCTTTGTATTCGCTGCAATAGTACCAAAAGTACAATCGAAGTTTCCTGGAAGAAGGATGGTTATATGCAAGCTAAGAGAAAAGAAAAATAAGAAAGAAAGGAATCTACTTAGGCTACATCAATACTCAGCCTTCTTTTGCTTCTCTTGTAACTCAAGTGTCTTCTCAAAGAAGTGATTCAAGGTTGATTTTATTTCTCCAAGTTCTCACAGTCATCAATTCACGAGCAACTAATCTTATGACTAGCAGTCCTTCTATCCTTAACACTTTAATGTCTTCACAAGTCTGCTCAAGTCATTAATGGTATATCTATGCTCATTACAAGAGTAAGGCATGTCTCTCTCTCATACACCGCCTATGGCATCTGTCTTACTTGCACCTAACCTCTCCAATAACCTTTTATTTATTAGTAAGAGTACCAAAATCTTAACTATTTTATAACTTTATATTCAACTCATTGTGTACTTTAGGACAATTTGACAAAGATCACAATTGGCATTGGAAAGAGATAGAGAGTCTTTACTACTTTGGGCGAGTGGGGAGTTGAAACCTAAACTTGATCATGGCTTTCAAGCAAAGAAATGTCGTACAAGAAAAAGATCCATATATGGCACTGTTGTTCGAAACATCCATCTTTTCCTATTTTGTAAGTTGTTTTCAACTATTGTAATTCTAACTTAAAGAAAGGAACAATGCATTTATGATAAAAGCTATCATGTCCTTTAAATTCAATTTTGATAAAAGTTCACTTATTTTCCATATGTTCATATCTATGTATGAGGTCTTACTTCTACTCCAACTTCAAGCCATAAATGTTTTTGTCTTTATTGATGACTATACTAGAGTGAGTTAAGCATGTTTGATGAGATCTAATAGTGATGTTACACAAGGAATATAAGTTTTAAAGAATAACAATCTGGTAGAATCAGGAGAGACAACTCAGCAATAAATTTACATATATAATAAATACATATATATATATATACACACGTATATGAGGTTAGTTGCGGGAAGGGGGCTGACAATCTTATGATTGGTTGTCAGCCAACCAAATCTGTTAGAAATAACAGATTCTTAGTATAAATAAGCAATAGACTAAGAGAGGAGGGCATCGAGCATATTGTTGAGTGGGTGAGCCTAAGGCTGGAGGTACTGGTCCTCGAAAACCAGACTTACTTGTATTCGTTTGACAGAGAAATCAATAGCAATATACATTTTCCATATCTGTTTTTCTGGGGTCTATCACAATCATAGTTTCAAACATAGGTTCAAATGTTTATTCTAACAATGGTCGTTAGTTCATAAATTAGTCTCTTACAAAAACAACTATAAATGTTTCTATCATCTTAAAAGTAAATATTATGTATCCATGAATGTTTAGTTTTGTGTAGGTAAGTCATTTTTTTATGGAGATGTAGTTGTGGTCCTCTTTAGGAGGAGATTAATAGTAAGGAAGAAGAGCATGTGAATTCATAAGAGAAAAGGTTATGAAATACAAGGGGAAAGGGGAGCCTCAATTATGTCCATTATAAATGGAAAATCTATGAATCCAGACATGATGAAAGAAAGGATGAAAAACTAGCCAAGTTATTCAAAAAAGGTACATAAGAATAGAATGCTCCTAATTCTAATTCTAGTGCCCCTCTTGTGATACTACCATGTCATCAAATGACTCTTCTAAGATTAACTTTGAGGTGATTATTCATATCCTTGGAACCTCAATTTTATTCTATCTTTTTGCTCCCAACAATGCTATAGAAAATTTTACCTCGAATTCTCAATTTAGTGTTTAAGGTAAGGATATTCCTCATGTTGAAGGATTTTATAAGTTGGGTTTTTCCAAATTATCTTCTAATGTTATTTATCCTATTTCAAGTTTTACATTTTATCATCATTTGTCTAGATTTAACCTAACATTTTCAATTCTATTGTCTTTTGTATCTATTCCTAGTCATTTTCAAGAAGCCCTTAGAGATCCTAAGTGGATAGCTACTATGTTTGAAGAAATGTTGGTCCTCTAGAAAAACTTAACTTGGGAGATGGTTGAGTTACCTAAGGGAAAGATGAAAGTGGGATGTGATAAGTATGATTTTCCGAGTACCTAAATTCTCCAAAACTAGATCTATGCTCAAAGTTCTATTATCAGACTCTAGGTGCTCTTGTCATAGAGCTGCAAAACTAGGTGTTGAATGTTTTTTGACGCTTGGTCTTCAACAATCAAGTCAATGAGAGCTAGGGAGAGGAAAGTGACATTTTAGTGAGAAAAGTGAATAGATAAAAGTGACTCCATTCTTAAAAATAGTGATCACTTTTATAGAGACTTGTGAGATTGTGACGCTTTTCTCAATCTTGTATAATGCTTGGAGGTTCTTGGCTTAATGGACTTTTTGTTATGCTTTGATCCATGGGCATATTTCCATATGTATCAACATGCAAGTTAGTGTTTACAATGAAGCATAAGTGAAAAGAGACAATTGAAAAGTACAAGGCTAGATTGGTTGCCAAAGTTTAGACTTAAACTTGAGATAGATTATCAAAAGACATGTGCACCTAAAGATGAATATTATTCCTTTTATATTGTCTTTAGCTACCACGTTCGACTAGCCACTAAGACAATTTGATGAGAAGTATGCCTTTCTTTATAGTTATTTGATAGAGAGGTGGATATGTATCCCCCTAAGGGTGTTTACAACACAAGGATGAAAGATATCCAAGCTAAAAACTCACTATATAATTTGAAACAATCGTCAAGGACATGATTTGACATGTTGAGCTAAAATGGGTAACTTGCCTTAAGAAAATGTAGATCCTCTTATTGAAGTAAAATGTAGTCTATCTATCTATGCAAATCAATTTCAAGGATTAAAGAGAGATATAAAATATTACTGGGAAAGTTACTAGACTTCATTTATCATATGCAGATGAGGTTATGAGTCACCTTATGTAGAAACCCAATGATCAACAGTTAAATGTAGTAAATCATAATTTAATTATCTAAAATCTTCCAAGTAAAGGTATTATTTTCTCTAAAAATGAAAATCTGAGTTATACAAATTCTTACTTTGCTAATTCTAATTATGAATTAGATAGAAAGTCTATTTCAAGGTAGGTGTCATTTATTACAGGTAATTCAGTGACGAAGAGTAAGAAACATGATGTGGTATTATTGACAAGTGAAGAAACTTAAATACTGATAAGCAATGGATGCTAATATAGAACTTCTTATTGATTCTTAGCTGTAGCCCTTGAAGGACTTACTACAAGAACTAAGCTATCAGCCAACAATGGCCCTCCCAGCTCTCAGCCGAGTCAGTACAAATTAGCCAAAGATGTCCCTCTGTACTACCCCCTCTCCCTTACATATTACTCTCTCTCTCCTCTAACGAATTCCCCTCTAACTGTTCGTTGACTCACCCTTCTAGATTCTCCTAAAAATATGTGAACATGTGTTTAAGGCCCATGTTCAGTCCCTTCTCCCTCTTTCTCCTAGAATATCTCACTATGGGTTTAGGACCCATAGTGCTATCAGGATCAATGGTGCTATCAACATATCTTCTTGCATTATAGTTTTTAAAATAAACATTTCTCTATCAGCTTTTCTTCCACTTTCGTAAGATACATATGTTGCATCCTCTGATTCTGGCTTTCTAACTTCGCTTCCCTTAACGATCTCCCACAAACATTGGTCTTGCACGTGACACGTCATCCATCTTGCCCATGTATTGTAATTTTAGTTGTTAAGCTTTTTGATTCCTCTTACCACTTAAAGATCACTCGTAGTGTCTGCAAAGAAACTTACTGGGAAACTTAGAGAATAAGAGAAGATGCTGATGTTTATTTACTTAGTTTAGCCTTGTATAGGCATGCATAAACAGCCATAGGATAGATGATGATATGATCTCTATCACAATTCTACAAATGTGATACCACCTAAAAAATAGGAGCATTATAGTACCAACTTTATCTGCAAATAAGTTAATTTCATTAAGTCAATAGTAAACTTGGTCATACAAGTCCCACGCATCCTTATCCAGAAGTTGGTGTTGTATTTTTTGAGTGGATATAATAAGAACTTATTAATTTTGATGAGAACAGTATGTGAATATGCCGACACAATGTTCTAGTCTTATTGTTGTAACTTAAATATAGCTGGTATAGTTATGGTTCGAGTTATTTTGTTAGATTAAACGTGATTTTGCTAATTTAAAACATATGATGTTATCTTGACATAATGTCCTTTATGCTTTCATTTAATAATTTTTATATTGCAAGAGTCTCACACATCCTTAAGCATATCATTATTGTTGTTTTGTGTTGTATTTGATGTTGCTATATGGACTGCATACACTTGTATGCAATTAAAATGATTTCATGAACAGTATTACCAACAAGAAGCCTCCAAACTACGTAGACAAATACGTGAACTTCAAAACTCCAATAGGCAAGTTAACTTTGGTACTTTACCCCTTTATATGCATGTGCATTTATCAGAAACCTGGGACTAACAAATGAAAGGTTGGTAACTAGGCATATTATTGGCGAGTCACTTAGCTCTTTGACATTCAAGGAACTTAAGAACTTGGAGGGCAGACTGGAGAAAGGCATTAGCAGAATTAGATCGAAGAAGGTGAAAACTTGGAACTCCGATTTCAGTTGATTCTTCTTTATTTGCTACTGTATAGTGTGTTTTCAATAATCATTAATGAGCCATGTGGACTAATATTCTTCATTCTTGCAGAACGAAATGTTATTTGCTGAAATCGAGTACATGCAGAAGAGGGTAAGTTATTTAAATTTTTATCCCTTACTTATGATATAAATGCTCTCCATGATTGGTTTACTCTTTAGACCTGAAGGTTCCAATATCTTATGAAGTAGGCTTACAAAGTGAAGCTGATTATTTCTTTTCACCGTCTCAGCCATGTCCAAGACTCATATTCCTTAGCCAACTAATATGCAACTGTATGAAGCAGTTACTGCATATTTATGTTATACACCCTAAAATTATCCTAATTATGCAAAAATTAGATTTGCTATGGAGTTATACAATTCCGGAAATTATGAGATTTTATTTGTGTGCAGGAGCTGGAGCTGCAAAATGATAATATGTACCTGCGAGCAAAGGTATAAGTCTTTGGTATCTTACTCTGTCTCAGAAAAGTGTCTAACGACAATTTAAGCAAATTAATTAGAGTTTCATACAGCAAATTAGAACTAATATCTTAACAAGAAATAACAATATGGTGCAGATAGCTGATTCTGAGAGATTACAACCACAGTCACAACAACAACAACAAACAAACTTGATGCCATCCTCTGTGTATGAATCTATGCCTTCTGGGGCATATGATCGTAATTTCCTACCAGTTACCCTCCTGGAGCCCAATCATCATTATTCTGATCAAGACCAGATAGCTCTTCAACTTGTGTAAGCTTCTCCATCTTCCATCAAAATTTTCAAGAGACCATGTTATTATATAATATCAAATGTATTCTTATTTTTATTCTTTACTTTGCAAGAGTTTATTAGACAAAACATCTTTGCATATAGATCAGCAGTAATGTAGTCATTATAGAATAGCAGTAGCACAAACTTAAGTGGTGCCAGAAATATCAACGTTCATTACAACCTAGCTTCTCCCAGCAGCTGACCTCATCTGTCAAATTCTTTCAGCTTTTTGACGTTTATAATCCCAATGAGTAGTAAAAGTTCACTTTAGTTTGACCACATTACTAGAATTCATGTTTGCGTTGATCCTGCAGCTGAATGTCAAATTGAGGAGGCCACAACTCTTACCTCTGTCTCTCTACATGGTTCTGCTGTTGGATTGGAGCTTAAAAGTAAAGCTCATCATGAAGTTCACCAAAAAAAAGTGCTTTTTGTAACTTTAGCCCTGTACGTCAATTTTAAATGAAATCCTAAAAACTAAACTAAACCGTTCTGGTACCCTGTTATCTAATTCTACCCAAGAACATGGATTAAATGTCTCTTATTCTTATCCAACTGTGAGGATTCTTGATTCATGCAATTATCAAGCTGCTATTGTAACTAATGTACAGCTTTTGTGATCTTGTGTTATTCATATTACAACTTCTATCAACCTAAAACTTTATCCATTTTGCATCAATACCAAACATTCTTTTCCATATAAATCATCAATATAACTAAAAACGGAGTTATTTAAGCCTCCTGGTAGCAGTTTTGAATCATATACTAACAAATGATATATAAGTCTCTCACTTTTTTTTTGTTGGTGTCACGCTTAAAGGACTAAATTATGACTTGTTTGATTTTATTTCAATTTTTATTTTTAAATAAAACTTGTTGGATTAACTTTTTAGTTTTTATTTTCTCTTTTACTTTTTTAATCTTCATAATTTATGAAAACTATAAAATAATTTTATTAATATTTGTTATAAAATAATTTTATTATTAACTAAGTAGATACTTTTTTAAAAGTTAAGTAAGTGGATAATCTAAATATATAACTAAATAGATACTTGATAAAGTAAATATTAGTATCATATTTTCTTGATTTTTTCATTAAATGATTTTATCATTAACTAAATAGAAACTTGAGAAAGTGTGCAATGCTCACATAACTTATAATAATTCCCTTCTATTTTCATATAAATTGGAGTTAATTGATTAAATTTAATTGAGTTTTAAATTGAAAGGTGCAAATTAAAGATTTTAGTTAGGATAAATTTGAAATTAAAGTTTAAAATATTAATTAGCAAGCCACAAATCATAAAGGAAGTTTAAAACATGATCTAGAAATAGAAGACGTCGACAAATGAGAAACAAGCATGCTTTATCAAGAATTGGTGGAAACAACTATTACCATAAGACTTTGATAAACAAAATGTAGGCACGTACTATCAAATTTCATATTTCATAAAACTCTTTTGAGATAAGAACAAGAATTAAAATGTGTAAAGATATATTTAAAGTTATTTTGTCATCTTATCCTTCTTAGAAGGGAAGTCTTGAGTCCAAATTTAAATTAGTTTCATATTTGCATTAGAAATATAGATAATAGAGGAGATATGTTATTTGATTAGGAAAATAGATTCATACACTTAGGAGATTCTTTAGGGACTCGATTCTTGCTTAATAATGTACATAGGCGGTTTTCTTTTGTAAGAAGGATGTACAAAATTATCGTCTCTCCCCTTTTGCTGTAACATGTGCTTTCTTCACAATCATGAGCAACTAATTTATTTCTTTTCTAATTAAGGAATAATTCAAGTTTTATTCCAAAAGCTGCAAGATCAAATTTTGTTTATTTTCTTGATTATTTATATATTCTATGTAACTTCTTGTGATAACTATTTTGATTAGTTAAATAAAATTATTATTATTTAATTTACAAAATAGTTACTTGCCAATTAGATTATCAAATTCGTATATATTTGGTTGTTCTAATTTAATTACTTTTATTCATTATTTTTAACATTTATATATTTTCTACAAATAATTATTTTGATTGATTGAATAAAGGTATTGTTGTTTAATTATCAAAGTAGTACTTGGTAGTTAGTTTATGTTTGGTTCTTCTAATATTTGTCATAAATATTCATTATTGAGAAGTTTTCATTCTATGTTAGGGAAATATATAACCCAATTTAAATAAATCGAGCTTGTGTGTTTATTTATTAGAATTGATGTTCTCTTTTTTCTTAAAGATTTTAATAAATTAAATTTTAAGATCTTATTTAGGGTTGTTTGTTAACAAAAAATTTAACAAAAGTGCTTGTTCTGATTTAAAAAAAATATGGAGAGATATTTTGTGAGAATTTATTAATAATTATAAGCAATTTATTCAATGGTAGATAATATTACCTTTGTTTGAATGACGAACTACATGAATGAAAAAAATTAATAATTTACTAAACATGACTTGAATCAACAACCATTTTACACAAGATATCCAAGTCATGATGTAGCTTTTGAATTAAATTCACTTACTTCTTACTTCTAGAAATTTTCAAAACAAGATCCTTATAAGCATTTTAAGGAATTCTATATAGGGTTTCCAATCATGAAACCTCAACATATTAGTAAAAAGCAAATCAAATCATCTGTTTTTCCTGAAGTGAATCACACGTTAATATATTGAACAATAATATGATCAAGATACACAAGAAGGGGGGGGGGGGGGGGAATTGTGATAAACTTTTCGTTA
>JANZLF010000006.1:11998064-12009288 GCA_026546835.1 Erythroxylum foetidum | reverse complement strand
TGCTATTTAACTTCATTTCAATCAACTTATCCACTTTTGAATATTTCTTATTTTTACTCAAAAATCGGGGTCCAACACTTCCAGATCCTCTTCAGGTCTCTTACACAAAGTATTCTTTATGCTATCTTAGCCTCTGGCTCTTAGACTTTTCTTTCTCTCGCTTAGAAAGAAATTATAAGCTTTTTGTTATAGTAGTGTTTGCTCTCTTGTATCACACTTTGAATACAGAATTTTTCTAAGTATATAAAATTTGAAAACTATTCAGTCTTCGACTAGGACTAGTATTTATAGCCTAAGTCTTCAACTACTTCTTGCTTCTTGTTTCTTTTAGAAATCGTTATTTAGTTGAGTTCTATAATTAACTCTAACTAACTAACTATCTGACATAGTAGAGTATCCTCTTCTCTGTATCGTCTGTGTTTTGCTTCTTCTATGATGACGTGTCGTCTGTGTTTTGCTTTTTTTGATGACGTGTCATCTGTGTTTTACTTCTTTTGTATTTTGCTTCTTCTGTGATGACGTGTCGTCTGTGTTTTGCTTCTTTCGTGTTTTGCGCTTCGTCTGGGATGACTATGTTATACTTATATTTTTCTGCAAACTTAACAATCTTATCAAAATAGTTCATTTATTTATAATATTATTATTATTTGATTGTCATAAAAATTAATAGACGTGAAGTCTTCTTGACATTATAGATACATGAGTTTATATGGAGTAAGGACATCAAAAAGATCAGGAGTAGGTAGAATGTCGAATTTGAGAAGTGTAAGATGAAGATAATAAAAGAGACTCTGATGAAGAAGGGGAAAAAGATCTGCAACATTTGTGGGAGGAGTAGAAAACAAAGGGGAAATCTTTTTTATATTTTGCAAATTTGGGAAACTCCATTGGCCAAAAAAGAGGAATAAAATGGTGTAAAGAGGATGAAAGAAGCAAGATTGGTTTGATAGGTCTAGACACAAAATCAACAAATGTATTATGATGACCTTTGATATAGCAGATGGAGAATTTATAGTGAGAAAACCATTCTTGCCAGCGAAGCAATTGACTATTAGGAAGATTATTCTTAGGTTGATCAAGAATCTTAGCAAATGAGATGTTATCCATTTCAGTGACAAAATGGTAAGGTGTAAGGTGGAAAGCAAACTTTTCAATTCCTCACTTAATATCCAAAAATTTTTTGTAACTAATGTGATAATGGCTTTCAAAAGAGTGAAACTGGCCATTAGCATGACCTTAATAATGTCGGTTGCCATTGATGTCTTCTAGAAACACAGCACCCCAATAATTGTCACTAGCATCTGTCTATAGTATGTGTTGTCCTGTGTTAGGAATCTTTAAAGGTGGAGGATCTTGACAGATGTGCTTTAAATGCTGGATAGCTTTGGTTTGTTCCAATGTCCAAGATGGTGGATTCTTTTTCAATAACTTGGATGAACTCACATATATAATTAACAATTCTGAGGAATTATTGTATCTGTTTCACAGTGAGGTGCTCATTAGGAAAGTGTAACAACTCTTATGCAATATGTAGACCAGGATGATAAAATCCATATTTGAAATGTAGACCCAAAAATTCAATTTCATTAGTGCCAATGATGATTTTTGAGGCTGAAAGCATAATGCCATATTATTTAGTAAGATCCAAGAATTACTGAAGTAAGGACTGATATTTCCTATGGGTCTTTAAGAACAAGAGAATGTCATCGACGTAAATGATTGCATTGTAGAGGATAGGCTCATTGATCTTGGTCATTGTTCTTTAAAGCAATGATGGGGTGACTTTAAGCCAAAATGGGATAACAGTCCATTGGTACTATGCATTGGAAATGCAGAATGCAGTCTAATATCTCTCAGTTGGGTTGATACCTAATTGCTAAAATCCTACTTTAAGATCAAACTTGGAAAAGATAACGGCTTCTTTTGGAAACAGTACCTGATTATCGATTTTTGGAAGAGGAAACTTGTTATCTTGTAGGAATGCATTCAGAGGCTTATAGTCAATTGCTAATCTCTTTTTTTCTACGTTTTTGCTTTGAATGTTTTTTAACATAAAACACCTGGAAAGCCCAGTCTGACTTTATGGGCTCAATGAATCCTTGCTTCAGAAGAATAGCACACTCATCTTGTGCAAGCTTAAGCTCATCAGTGTTCATCCCTGGATGTGTGGCTTTTTTGGGATTGATATCCTCATTCTTTTTTAAAGTTAGACTTATGAAAAATTCAGCATTTTTCCATAGAGTATATGGGTGAGAAAATTGGGCATATGATTCTAGACAGTAGTCTAACAATTTATCTTGCAGTGAAGTATATGGTGTAGGAACTTGAGAAAGTTCAAACACATGTTTATGTTAGTGTAAGGACTAAAAAATGATCAATACCTGAGGCCTATGGGTGAGATCTGTAAAGGTGAACTATATATATCCATACTAATGAGAATATCTAGGCCAAGTGGATTGCTTCCAAGTACTTTAGTTCAATCTGTACATTGTGGAAAGAATCGTATCCCGATTTTTCTCTTTGGAACAAGCACGATCTTGAATGAATTGCCATCTGCAACTGTAAAATACTCATCATGTGAGGTCCATGTTTTAGAGGGTAAAGTTTTGGACTTCATGATCACACAATTGGATCCAGTATTTATAAATCCAATGGCTTTAATAGGTCTATCATATTTGTCTTGTCTAAGAAGTTAGTTCTGGACATATGATCGTTGAACTGAAATACGTTCTAGTTTTATGCAAGTCTATTGTAGCATATATAGTGAATCCTCATAGGATTCATCTAGAGGTTGTGACAAAAATAGCAAACTTTGTGTCCTCATCTTCATGAGATTATTCTTTAATCAGATCTTCAAAGTTATTGGAGGAATGAATAGATAAGATTGATTGCATCTGCTTCAATAACTGGGCATCCTTTTTAGTCTTATGAGGACAAGTACGTGCAAAGTGTCCTGATTGTCCACAGATAAAATAACAATTAGCTTTCTTATAATGCGAGGATTTTTTAAAGAATCTAACAATTCTTCTCTTCTTCCCATCCTTTCTCTCATATGTTTTTCTGAAGGGTTTGTAGCCTTCCATTTGTCTATGGAACTTTCTTCTATGATAGACTTGTCGAAGATGATCTTTCTTCTTGTTGTGACAATCACAAGTCTTATGTTCTTTGCACTTGATTTGAAGATAAGGCTTTATACAAGTATATTTGAGAAGTGGACCACCCTTAATGATGTTCTTGAATAAGGCATATTGATCACACAAATTATCAAGAGAAGCTAAAGCAAGTTAGAAAATTTCTCCAAGAGAGATATTAGCCATATCTCTTTGTAAAGAAACAATGGTCTTTTATAACTCTAGTTGCAATTAATCTGGAAGGGATGAGATAAAAGTATATCAAAGTCATTCCATCAATTCAAAAGATAGTACCATTCTGTCATCAGTTGATAATGCTTTTGTAAATTACGCTTGTCAAGTGAACAACATTTCATAGCAAAATATTCTTAATGGATCTGCTTCTCAATAAGCTGAAAGTCACCATTGAATTCCTTATGAATGATTCCAAGAAGAGCTCTAGCTGTAGTGACTTGGATATATTGAAGTCTTTGATAGTCATACTAATACTTTGCCTTCATTCTTGCAAAGTACCAATGAAGTGAGATGTAAAATCAGACAAAATATCCTATAAAGGATTATTCAGTTGAGTCATTTGTAGATCTATCCAAGCACCAAATTCATGCAAGCAATCTCTCCATTTGTTTGGGGAAAGATCGTCAAAGGTGAACTAAGGTCTTGAAGTAGGCTTCGTCTGAGCAACTATTTAAGCAGGTGTTGCCTATAATGTTGATTCAGGTATGAAAGGTTCAGTAACTGTGGATTCTGCTTCATTTATTTATGGTTCAACTTCACTAGGTTTATGCGTAGTCATCAAAACTTGAGATAGTTCTGACATATCAGCTAGTTGTGCTAAGGAATTAGAAGATGGTTAAAAGATTTGTTCATATGATGGCTCAGAGATTGTTGCAGAGACTTCAAATGATAGGACAGAGGCTTCAGAACAAGCTTCTGTATTATCTGATTAGGCAGAGGAATCTTCTACAGCAAGTGTAGGTGTAAGAGTTGCTATGAACTTTGTTTGAGGTGCTTTGTCATTCCTAGTAGAGGTGGAAGGTTAAACCTTTGGTGGAGAAGTAGGAGGTGTATGGATCTGTAATGGTTTACTCTACTGATTAACTAGTTCAGGTTTAGTGAACGAAGGTGATGGCTCAGGAGCAGGTTCAGGCTTTGGCTTTGGCTTTGATTTCTTAGGTTTTGCTTGAGCTGTCTGAGGATGAATATACTGCCTGATCAAATAATAGTTAAACTTGAAAACCTTTGAATAGTCAACTTCTTTTGGATACGTCTGATACATAGGAGATGTGTATAATGGCTGTATATATGGAAATACTGAAGAGGATGAGCCATATATAGTTTTAGTTCATGCAGATTGCATATCAGCTTCCATTTGTTGCACAATTCCTTGTATCTTCTTGAT
Organism: Erythroxylum foetidum; assembly: GCA_026546835.1. Taxonomy (NCBI): domain Eukaryota; kingdom Viridiplantae; phylum Streptophyta; class Magnoliopsida; order Malpighiales; family Erythroxylaceae; genus Erythroxylum; species Erythroxylum foetidum. Next base: position 12,004,758 of record JANZLF010000006.1, on the reverse strand, counting down.
TTCTCTAACTTTGACGTTGAAGTCAGGCCTAAAATAATTTGTAGCAATGTAATGTCAAAGATCAGCATCAAGTTGCTAGATCTGAGCTTTTTAAAATTGATACATTTATTGGATCTGCTTAGAGACGACATTGACTTTATGTTGCATAGCATTAGTCTATTAATTGATTACATCTAGGTTAAAATCAATTCTTCGAAGAACTTTGTTCTATGCTACTGCATTTGATGTCTGTCAGTTAAGTACTTCATCAGAAGGATTTGAGAATTTCCTTGTCAAGTGATTCATGTGGATCAAATATAAGGGTTAGAGATAACCCTAGTTATTTCATCAATACTTCTGTATAAAGAAGGAAAGTCTTCCTCGTATGGCTTAACCATCATGCAAAGTATAGGAGTAGGGCTCATAACAAGAACTGTTGGCTTAGATTGACAAGCAGAAGATTCCAGCATCTTTTGAAAAGATCTTGGTTTGAATATTTCTATTTGTAGACTAATAGATTTGTTGGAATCATCTAGATCTGGATCATCTTTGTGCGGATGATACTGTTGAGAAGGCATACAATAAGGTTTAGGCTTTTTCTTCTTCCTTCTTCTGGCATATCATTCATCATCATCACCATTACTATCTGACTTAGGATTAAGATAGACTTCACAGTCAAGTTCGCACATAGATGGGTCAACATTCCATACAAAATGTCCACTATGATGACTGACATAGACTAGATCTCATTAGATTTGAAATAATGGATAGGACCAAATTTACCTTCTATATAAGAAAATATGTGCTGGATTAGAAATATAGCTCCGAATGTAAAAGGTCTAGATGGATCTTCGTTGGGCTTTGCATAAACGAATTTCACCGTTCCATCTTTTAATATCTTCAGAATTAAAGGAGTGGTTGTATGAAATAGTGTCAATGAGGTGCGTGGAACACCTTTTGGTAATTGGCGATCCATTCAGTAGGCATCAACTTTTCAAGCTCTTGTGTTGGTAGTTGCTTCGGGACATGGATGATAGTAGTCTGATCATTAGAACGATCAGCAACCATGTAAAGAGCATTCAAAGTAGAATTTGGAAAGTTAAGGTCCAAAGCATGATTCTGTAGACGATAGATCATCTGGTGATGTAAAGTAGTCATGATGGCTCTAGGATCTTGATCTGCTCTAGTGATCTGAATCTAAACTGGCAGATGCTTAGACAAAATAGGATCATCCAACCTGATGTTGAAATCAGGGGCTATCGTCAGTATGACACTTTCATTGTTGAGCGTTGTTAGCAAGGTATCAATCAAAGCATTCTAGTATGTTGTATAGGCAGTGTCTCAGAGATATCCTGGTTGTAGCAGTATTCCTTTTCTTCCATGAAGTGTGAGAAAAAGTCGTATAACTCCAACATGTAAATGTGTATGATTATGCTCCCTGTAGAGAGAGATCAACTCCTTGAAATGATTGTGCTCCCTCTAGAGAGAGATTAGCTCCTTGGGGATTTCAAGCTTTGCATATTGTTCTACTGTATTAGATCTGAGGTCACACTGTTCTAATCTGAAACTCTGGATGATTTCTTTTACTTTTGGGCGAGACGTAGACAAAATAGTATGTATACTTTTTGTCTAAGAACGATCATGAGAACAAATATTGCACGAATTCAACAAAAGTAAAGAAGATTCATAAACACGATTTTCTACAAGAATATGGGTAATCTCTATAAGATTTTCTATACTATTAGATAAAACACACTTTATACTAGAAGGTAGACTAGACATAGGCAAAGTAGAAGATAAATAAACAGGGTCGTTAGGTAGTGTTTCCATTACTTGTAGGCTCTCTCCCTACTCACTCTTATCAAGAGATAATGCTATCGCCGACCAAGACACGAACCTCGCTTTGATACCAACCGGGGACCCTGAAGGTCACACAGGAAACAGTACAACAATTAATTAGCCAAAACAACACATTTGAGAAGATCATCAACTAACTAAAGTTGGATTGTAGATTACTGAAGTGTCTAGTAGACTATTGTAGAACAATATGGGAATCTTGTGACTATCGGTAAGTCTAAGTATGATGGCCATAGAATATAAATTTTGAATAATTAGGATTAAATTAGGTTTATTGACATTAAATTAATTAATTAGATTTATTAAAAATTAAATAAAAACAATAAAAAATTAATATCATTTCATTTAAGATTATTTTAAAAAGTGGGTTATATAATAACGGCGCCCACACTCCAAATAAAAATTTAAACTTATGGCATTGACGTGACACATAATGAAGAAAGAGACAACTCTATCTACATATTTATTTGCTCAAAATTTTGTTAAATGTGTTACATATATCAAGATTTATTTTAAATGTTTTGAGGCATTAAAATCTAACTTATATTTTGATAAAAATATCATAATTAAATTTCACTTTTTTCTAGTTCGCTTATTTTGTAGGTGAAGAAATTTTGAAAACAACAACAGTTACCAAAGTTTGGTGGGTATTTTTTTCTTTGGAAAATTTTGGTAAAACAAGATTGTTAATCTTCCCATTTTGACAAATTCTCCAACCATACAACAACGCTTTCGCTGCCATTTGTATTGATAATCTTAAAGGCTTGAGCGACTTGTTGTGACTGAGCATCCAAAACGCATTCCTGCACTTGATTGAAGATTTAAGACAGTGACACCCAGAAAGCCTGCTCCTTCCCTTCCTTGAGGTTCATTTATTGTTTGTTCCATTAGAGCGGCTATGATTCAGGCAGCCTTGTAAGAATATGGAATTCAGGCCAAAAACATTGTTGTTCATGGGTAGAACTAGTGAGAGAACAAAACAAGATTCCTGAAAATGGCTAGTTAAATACTTGTACCGGCAAGGTAACCTTGCCATACTCTCTCCTCTCTCTTTAAATAAAAAAAAAAAACATGACACTGTCCGAGGAAAAAATTAAACCAAAAACAACTCACTTTCACAGTGATGTTCTCTACAGTAACATAATATTCATTCATCATTGAAGGCATAAATTAATCCAATTGTTTACAAATTAGAAACACAAATCTTTATCATTTACAAATATTTACAGCAAGACTTATGAAAATGAACAATGTTTTGTTTTGAACTGAATAAAACGGGAGGTTTATTTACACTTCATCCTGCTTAAAGAGCTCTTAGAACAACCTTGCTGGTTGTATGAACACCTTTAGCAGCTAGATGCAATATCCTTCGACTTTGATACAACCTGTGTCCAAAACCAGCATCAGGATTAGCATTTTATCCAATCCTCAAATAAAATTTGTGAAACACGTATGCACAAAGTCCATGCAAATTTGTATAGAGAACATGATAGCAATATTCCCCTAGCCTTTAGGAAGACAGCCTTCAATGCAACTTGGTATTGACTAGCCTTTATAAATACAGCCTTCAATGCAACTTGGTGTTGAGCAGGTCGGCTTTTATATAGGTAGTTGCCTATAAAATACTCTTTCAAAAATGGCTCCTAATAAGATGTCTTAGAAGACAAAAATATCTCACCCTGCCACAGCCAGACCCCAGGTAGACAGGGCATAAAATAGCGTTCCAGCATGCCAAATATCTATCATCCTCTCCACTTTGCTCACACCACCTAACGCCTTTGCTAAAGCTGCAAATTAGTAATCTTGTGTTCGTTCAAATATATAAAGTTCAAATCCAAGAACATTTAACACCCTAGATGCTTGTCTAGGAATATAACAAATAGTTTTAAATGTCAACGTTATCTTGAAGCCACATGGATCCTGTCTGAAGAATGCGAGAATAACAGTGCACTGGAAGGTTGCTTTTTCTCTAGAATTATTTTCATCTTACATGTTTTCAAACACGTTGATAAAATTATTCCGTTATCCTTTTGACGCAAGGGAGGAAAAGATGGTCACTATAAACTCAAATGGAGCTAAGATTCTTCTTTAAAAGACATGGCTGACTGTGGTTCATGAATACCTTAATTAAAAGGTGAACTATCCCACTCCCTTGGAGTAAATATGGGATATTTGACAGGAAAATAAATAAGTGGATAATCATTAGACTGCAACCCAGGATTATGTACATAGACATAAAAGCAAAAGGATATAACATGTAAGATCACCATTCAACAATACACTTACTCTTCTGTAGTTCCTTTGGTGTCAACTTCTGCAATTCGAAGGTTGAAAATCATGTGAGTTCCAGCATATAAAATAATTGGCAAAATGAACATATCACATATACCTTAGCCTTTGGGTTTGATAATATGCATTTAGCCATAAAATGTGCAACCCCATCCACCACTTGTTCCTCAGTAACAACTACATAGCTATCATTATCAATTTTGCTTTTTTCTTCAACATTACTAGGAACCATTTCTTCTGTGACCCATACCCACCAACTAGGTTCTTCACGGTCAATGTTGATTAAAATTTCAGCCGAATTCATGTCATCCCCTAATCAGAACCAAAGCAAATTAACAATTGAACATAAAATCTAGTAGAATTTGGTCAATCATTCAAAAATTGCAGCAAACCTGTGGCCACTTTGAACGGAAACTCAATGTTAGTCCCACCTACTGATGTTTGCTGCATGGATTTGAGGCGGGTCAAGAAGTTCTCAGAATCAACAGTAGCTACTAGGCGAGCATACAACTGCGATTATTATATGAAAGATTTATGAGTTCCACTGGAATATGCAGTACTCTGCATGTCTTTCAGTAAAATGTAACTATGGGAACTTTGAATTTGAGTATAATGAACATATGCCTGCTGAAAACTACACAATCTAGATAAGAAAAGGTCTCTTGGAAAGAATCAAATGAGATCCCTCATTCCATTAGTCTTAACCTTGATTCCTCTACAATTTAAATAAAAAGAGATCTCTTGACAAGACTCAAATGGGGATCTCTAGTTCCATGAGCCTTAGCCTTAACCTTGATTCCTTTACAATTTAAATAAAAAGATATCTCTTGACAAGACTCAAATGGGGATCTCTAGTTCCATGAGCCCCAACCTTGATTCCATTAACACTACGCTCGGGCCTTATTGGTAGTATGCAGGGTAAGATATTTCCTCCAGCATGAAACAATAAAAAAGTTAACCTTTAGGCTTTAACTGACAACATTGAATACAATAAAGGAAACAAGATACTTGATTTTAATCAAATGCATGATAATGGCATAATGGAAAGGTGGCCTAAGTTCGACGAGATAATGTCTCACTAGAATTAATGTGATAGATGACCTTTAAGCCCGTATGCACTAACATTGCCCCTTATGAAAAAAACCTATTTCATAACACAAAGGAAAATGAAAGGATTTTGAATCAACTGCGAAGTTGAAATGCCGTATACCAATTTGATATGGGTAGTGTTAGTAATTGGCAACTGCTGAACTAAGCTGACAAAAACCCAATTACCAATCATTTGATCCTAAACCCATCAACAACAAATTTTCTAGCCCTCAACACAATTAACACCAATTAAAGCCACCTCCTAGCAGGATCAACAAGCATTACCAAACAATTGGTACCTTCGAACCAGAAACCCATTAGTTATTATCATAAAAAAAAGGGTTAACCAAGTGAACAGCTTGATTACACGGCAAGTCCAGCGTTATCAAGTAAAGGAATCCACATACATCTGGAGGGCAATCCTGGGACAAACAAGCCGAATCAGAGAAATCTTGAAGGAGCTTGAGGTTCTGCTGGAGCAAATTCCTTAGCCGTTGATTCTCTGATCTCAAAGACTCCAACTCTTGATCTTCAGACTTGGTCCCGACAGATGAGTCTTGAACGTGTTCGTATCCGTGCGGGTGGGGGTGGTGGTGGTGATGGGCGACTTCCATCGCCGTCCAAGCGACGTCAGCCACCTCGAGCACCGTCTTAGCCACCTCTATAGCGCCGTGTCCTCCCATCGCCCCTTGCCTAGAAAGCCGAATCAGAGAAAAATGAAGACAATGATTGGATGTATTTACAATTCAGGAGGCCAAGAGCGATTTAAATATTTATAATCCAAATTAAAATAATGATTTAACTTCCAACGAAATTATAAGTTAGTGGACTTAAATAATCTGTTAACTTGAAGATGTGATATATATATATTAGGAATAGCCAATTTTTAACATAATAATAAAATTGAGAGTTTCTTTGGTCAGCATAACAAAATACAAAAAAAATAGGTATGCTAGAAAGATTTTGTCTAATTCCTTACTAAGTTTGAAATCAGGAATTAATTAATTGGCATTTTATTTTAAGAATGTTAAAATCTCAACAAATCCGTTTGTGGACACGGAGGAAAAACACTATACGCCGTTAGGCACTCCGCTTGTCCTATCTTTGAGATAAAACTAGACAAAAATTTGAAGATAGAAACGAATAAAAATTAAAATTAGTGAGATATTTGATTGTGATAGATAAAGCAGAAAAAAAATTATGTTCATCTCGAAGATAAAAATGTATTTAATTGTAATTGATAGAATATAAAAAACAATGTCAATAATTAAAATTTTTATGTAATATAATATAATTAAAAATATGTAATTTATTGATTATTTTAATACGAATTATTTATATTAGAAAAAATTAACAAATAATAATAATAATAATAACAATAAAAATTAATTTTGAATAATAATAATAATAATAATAATAATAATAATTAATAACAAAGAATTTAATAATCATAATAATAATAAAAAATTAATTATGTATA
>JANZLF010000006.1:11880419-11895857 GCA_026546835.1 Erythroxylum foetidum | reverse complement strand
GGGGGACTCAGAAAAATCCCCGGCGGGGATGGGGGCGGGGATGGGGGGTGGGGGTGGGTTCGTGGGGCGGGTACGGGGGATGGCATACCCGCCCCATTGCCATCCCTACTTGGAAGAGTGACAAGGTAGAGGAAATGACATGGGAGCTTGAAGATACTATGAGACATTAGTACCCCCATTTATTTGTGCCCTCTACTTAGAAGTTTTGAGGATGAAACCCTTTTGAGGAGGGGAGGACTTATAACACTGGACTCTTTGAGCCCTTTTGTATTGTTCTATACTTAGAGATGCTACTTTATATTGATATATACATGGTTGTATATGAGTTCAAAGATGTATTTAAATTCTTTTAGGTATATATGTCAGTTATTTATAATGTTATATGCCCTTACATGAACTTAGAGTACATTGGTATGAGAAATCTTGGAGATTTCTGACATATAAGCTTCTAAGTGTATAAAACTGAGTCCATTGGAGGGATACAACCATGGTGGTTGAGTTAAATGTGTTCTAATGCCTTAGAGGTGATTAGGTATGATTTATAGACTTATTGGACACTTAGAAATCCTAATTGGAAAAGTTGATATACAAAAGGGCTTATTTGCTAATTGTTAAAAGTCAAAGGACTTAAAATGTAAATTTTCAATTCTTAGAGGATCAATATGTAATTTTATAAAGTTAAGGGGCTTAATTATTATTTTCAAAAGTCCATGGACTAAAATAAAATAAAAGTTTAGGAGATTCCTAAATCTTGGGCTTAATTGCAAATTTAGGAAAAGTTTGAAGGGTAAAATGGTAATTTCACATAACCTAAGGGCAAAAAGATAGTTTTACCATATTTTAGTCAAAGAAGAGTCAATATTCTAGACCCTTCTTTATGTATGGTAGTGCACCCCATTACTAAGGATTTGAAACATTTTGTTTTAATTAAAAGAAAGGAGAAGAAAGGAGAAGAGAGGAGGAGAAGAACTATTTTCAGCTATCACTAAATCCTACCTTTTTTTTATTTTCCATCCCAAATCAAGGTTTTCTAAGCTAATTTGGGATCAAGGAACTGAAATCTATTATTATATTTGAGAAATTCTCAAAGGATTTTAAGATATCACCAAATGAAGGTTTAGGCAAGTTTTGTCTCATCTTTATCTACATTATGATTTTGAGTTTGGTGTTAAGATATGTTGTTCTCCATGCTTGAATATACATGAAACATGGTTTAGATGAATGAAATGAATCATGGAGAAGCCCCATTAAGTCAAAACCAAAATACCCTCTCTTTGGTGAAAGTTTGTGAATTTTTGAATAACTTTTGAAATTGACGATTTAAATGAATTCTATGGTGTTAATTGTACATGTATAATGTAAGTTGATGATGAAAAATGAAGAAGTATATATGATGAGGCTTGGTCGAAATGATGGGAGAAGGAATGGATTAATGTAAAGAGTTGCATAATTATGATAGATATGGCTTAAATGAAGGGAATTAGATTGAATGGAGTGGCGAAATGTATTGTTATTTGGAAGTGTTTGTTATATAATAAGATAGGGGCATGAATTACTACGATAAAGTCTTGAAAATATGACTTGAAAGTCATGCACATTAGGTGTTTGATAAAAAGTCTAAGTGAATTTGAGTTAGGATTTAAGGATTCCTAGCGATATACATTGGAAAATGGCTTTCATGTTTACTTAGAGTAAATTTGAATTTTGCTCAAATTGATGAGTAATGACCGAATTTTATAGCTTAAAGAGTGATATTGTGTTTTATACACTTATGTGATGATGTATAAATATGAGATATATGTTCAAGTAGTAAATACATTTTATAATTTTTTAATGTATAAAGGCTTAGGAGTTGTGAATCAAGGAGCTAGTACTAAGGATTGTTGAAGTTAAGGAAGTGTACACATTCTTTTGAGGTGAGTTGAGGAAACCGTATCTCTCAAATAAGATTATCTCATCCTAAGATATGCATGATGACTTGTATGTGAATTTTGACCCTATGTAATGCATATTAGAATTGAATCTCAAATAGATGCTAGTATACTCGTGTATTTAATAACGACATTGTTTTGAAACTGATGTTTTCTTACATATTTTGAGAAATGATATTATTTTTAACAAGCCTGCACTTAAAGTGCAAAGGATAATATTTTTTTTATGAAACTACATTTTTGAACAACTTTGCATTGGGAGTGCAAAAGATGATTTTTATTGTATGAAATAATGTTTTGGAATTTACATATGCTTAATTGAGTCATTTATGTTGTGTGGATTTGTTCTTTTGTGGCTTAGAGCCATGGCAAGGTTTCATTTTATCGGTTGGACCGATAAATAAAGGCATGATGCCTTACTTGATTTTTGTACTTAATATTTGTATATGATTTTTGTGATTGGTGAGGTAACGATTAGCTAATCGTGTGCTAGGCACAACAAATTAAGAAATCCCTGTACCCTTGACACTGGTACATAAAAGTCAAGACTCTGTATCAACATCTTCTACAGGACTTGCAAGTGTCTGGACACCAACGAGGTCATCACCTAGGGTCATGACGCTCTTATTGAGTGTAGTCTAGACTCACCATGGATGAAAGTCAAGTCAATATCGGGAATTGGTAGGTGTGCACACTAGTTTGGATGACTAGTGGTGACACTCATGATTGCTTTGGCTTATTTGAGATTTGTTTTCTAACGAGATTTGATTTATACATGTGATGTTTTTCTACTTTTGTGTACTGGAACTGAAATCTATGTTCACCAGATAAGTGATTAATAGGCTAGGCATATATGGTTCCTAACCAGTATATGTTGATTCATAGGCTAGGCCTATGTGTTTCTATGTGATGTATGTTCACTTAATAGGTTATCTATACCATCTTGGTCTGTATCGAGTTCTAATTGTGATATATGTTTTTCCTACTTACTGAGTACATAGTGTACTCACCCCCTTCGCTTTCCAACGTGGCAGATTAATTTAGGGAGCTTGAAGCTCTGTGTGGATCGTGTGATTTTTTTTACATTTTCAGGGCATTACCACAAGTGCGTGGTCTCTATTTTGTACTTTAGTTACATAGTGGCTCATGAACTATTTTACTGTATTTATTAGATTGTTTATGTTGATATGTTTTATGACTATATAAATTTAAAACTTGACTATTTTGTTTTGTTTTTTTTAGAAATTAAAATTTTCATTAATGGGATAAATTACATAGTGGAGACTTAAAACCAACATAGTATACTAAAGAAACAAATCATCAGTAAGATTAAAATACTACAACGTTTTATCTCAAGACTACTAGTACAAGACAACACCGTTCAAATTTTATCTACCCCGACTATTAGGGTAAAACCACCCACGTCTTTGTCGTGACTTCGAATTCTTTTCCCAACTCAGATGGGCAATGCGTCTAGCACTGAGGAGAGGCTCTAGAGCAAGTGTTAACTCCGACAATCAACAAGGTCTTCAATCGACTTCCAAAGGATTCTTCTTCACAGGTAATCAGCTTCTTCACGTTCCTTATTTAACAATTAGGGTTTTTTCTAAGACATTTCTTGATTCCCAGGAGAACTTTGTGACTTCCAGGTGGTTCCAATGGCCATGTTGTTTTCCAATCCTCTTCCAACCGACTATATTCCACAGGTAGACATCTCCTTCCCTTCCAACTTTAGAGATTAGGGTTAGATCTCTAAGAAATTTCTTTCTTTTTGAAGGTGGAATAGGGGTTCTATGTAGGCTTCCTATCGGAGACGATTTGAAGAGTGAGAAGATGATTCAGGTCAGATCTTCTACTTCTTCTTCCATTTCTTCATCCATACACCTCTGTTGTTGAATCTGGTATTCTTGAACTGATTTCTCTGTTCTTGATTTGTTGTTGTAAAAGACCTTATGTATGTACTTTTGATACTGTTGTTGAGATTGTTTTGAGTGGACTTAAAAGTCCAGAGGTTATGGTAGACTTTTAATGTGAACAAAGAAGTATGTTTAAATTTGTTTGTAGGTGTCTGAATGAGTTTTTGGATTTTAAAATACAGTCGTTGTGCAGCCTAAATTTTTCAAAGAAAAAAAGAAAGGGGATAGACATTCAGTTAGCCTTGCATAGTCGAATTAAGGATATTATGAGTGTCCTTATCCTGAGTTCAAGAAAAAGAAAGGGGATAGATATTTAGTTAGTCTAGCACAGTCAGATTAAGGATACCTGAGTGTCCTTAGCTAGGGTATGTGGCAGTTGTCATATGCTCGATATAGAATCAGTCATGACATAAAATGTGTTGAATAATTAGAGGTTGTTTCCCATTTACTACCAAGGAACCTTAGTCCTTTGTTAAAATTTTGTTCTTTTATTTTAGTTTTCAACATGCCAATAATTACATTCATTTTCTCCTCTATATAATATTTTACAACTTGTTATTTTCTTTTTGGGGAAATTTAATCCCCTCACATTTCAAGATATGATAATTGAAAAGTGAGGGCTTGACAGCCCTTCCTCTTTGTTTTCTGTTAGACTTCCTATAAGAAAATGGTGTAAAAATGTCATATATTCCTTTAGATATATTCTCCTAAGCTTTTTGTAGTTCATAGTTATCTTAAACAAAGATGAAAATATTCAAAGGAGAGGTCTTTGATATTTTCTTAAAGTTGTCCCTTATCAAATTGCCCATACTATTTTCAAGTTTAGAAATTAAGTTACTAAAAGGAATATAGAAATAAGATGATACGATTAGTTTAATAGGCTACTCACCATTCTTAGGGGAACTTGGCATTCCCCAAAGAGACAAGCTCATTTTTCTGATCCAAAGTTTGGGTTTTGGGCCTTCAAACTTTAACCATTTTTTTTCTTAAGAAGGTCTCTAAAGATAAGAGTGAGATTCCAATATAAGTCAAACTGCCAAAACTATTGAGATGGTGTATTAAGAGGGTATCGGGTAATTTAGCATCTTTCTCTTTATTAATACATACATTAACAAATACAAATCTTCTTAAGCTAGTTGTGTGTTTATCAAGCCTTAGAGGTTTTACAAAAACACTTTCAAGGTAATTGAGACCTATAACTAAACATTATTTAAGAGGTATATTATAAAAATATACCTATAGTATAATGCTCTTGCGACTTTTCTTATGAAGTTTCATAACCAAATACCATTAAAGGAGGAAGATAGGTTTGCCATACCTAAGTACCTTGGTCAATTACATAATGTATGCTTTTCGTATATGTAAATTTAAAGAGGAAACAATCCTCTTCCTTATTGAAAATATGTTTTAAGTCATGCTTGTTCTATAATGAATAAGCTTATGCCTTGATCTAAGGGAAGGAAGGCCTCTTGTCTAGAAAAAAGTGAACCACAATGGGCTTTCACTTTGTAGATCTAGCCTAAAGGACTTCTAAAGAAGGAGTGATAATAGAGGAGGGATCGTTCTTGATAAAATGAATGACTCTAAGTTTACCAAATGGTTTAATATTGCTAACTAGCTTATTCCAGGCTTTGGGATAGGAGGAAACAAAACACATAAAGTTGGAGAGCTAGATGGTAAATTAATATAATATTTAAGCTCACTAATCTACCATTTTATAATATTAATATAAACACAATTCTCTTTAAGTTATTCAAAATAAAAAAAGTAGTTTTTGGAATAAACTAGACCATAACAAAATTCTATATCATTAACCTTTTCTTAATTGAAATTGAGAATTAAATAAAATTGATTTATTTGATTATTTATATATATGAAAAAGTAAAACTATTTTCTCCAAAATTTGATCAGTGATGAGTTTTAAAGAAAGTGACTCTAATTATTATAATTAATAAGTTGAATAAATTATTCAAAGAATTTATATCAATTTAAAATATATACATGAATATATATTTATAATTAGTTAGCAGTATAATCAATTACGAATTTGTAAACTTTTCTATTAATGTTTAATTTATATGAAACATTGATATAACATAGATTTTTTGATTGGATGTTAAAATAATATGTGTTACTAGGCCAAAGCCACACAAGTTACAAAATAATAGTTGAACAAACAAAGCTAGCCAAAAGTGTGACAAACTAAGGTTTAGTTATAAGCTATAATCTTCATGCTAGTCAACAACATTTACAACACTAAAAAACTCAAAAGAGGAACAAATAAATCCTTAAGCTTTTTAGTTAATAGTATTTATAAATATCACCTAATGGATAATTCAACTAAAAGAGATAGAGTGCCACCTCTGGTTAAAATGATTTCCCTTATCCTTCTCATATTTTCAAGGTCATGTTGTTAATTCCTGAATAACCTAGATTTCCTTTTCCACTATATGGTATAAATAGTATTACGAAATGTAACCTTAAAAAAGTTATAGTCATCACCTTTCAAATGATTTAGTTTAGAAACCATTATAGTATACTACTCTAATAATTGGCATTGAAGAAGTGATTGCTAAAGAGTTGCATATTCTCTTATAGCTTATTTGCAAAAAGCCAATCAATGAAGAGATAATCATAAGACTCATAATAAGTTTCACATAACTTACAAAAATGATTGATCAGGGAAGAGCTCTTAACTTTGTCCAAGGTGCTTAAACTGTTTCTCACAGCTAATGAGAGAATAAAAGAGATTCTAAAGGATAAGAAATTACACCAAACTAGCTTATATCATTTATTCTCTAATCAAATCTATGCATGATTTGGTGGTGAAGCTTTTGGATGAATAATGTAGCCAAGTAATGGTTTCCTATGTATATGAATTCATATGATAGTTAGGGAAGTAATTTTTGAAAAAAGTTATTATTCCTATTATTGTAGGCAATTACCTCTGATTGATTAGAGCACTAACTTTAGTATTTTTAGGGAATAGTAGTCTGAAGTTATGGTAACTAGGAATCAGATTTAGAGGACCCAATTTTCCCCAATTTCCAAACCATATCTAGGTACTTTCACTGTTTCACAAGATTGTATCTACCCTCTCTTTCTTAGGATTTGAGTTATTATCCAAGAGGAGTCTTTCCTAATTTTTAATGGTCTTAAAGTTTTTGTCTTTTATATATTGTTCATTTTCCCATTTGAATTAAAGGGGTTCCTTATCCTTTAAAAGTCTTCATAACATTATAGCTTGCAAAACATTGTTTACTACCTTGATGAAGTGAATGCTTAGTCCTCCTTTTTTCCTTAATATGCAAATGCTTTTTTAAATAAATTTTGCATAAGGTTTTTAGTGAACACCTCTTGTACAAAAGGAATTCCTTAAAGGATTCTCTATATCCTTATAAATCTTCTTTTTTCAAATGGGATGTGCTAACCAATAGATGTACAAGTTAATAAGTACATATTAGATCAATTGTAATCTCCCCACATAAGAGAGAGATATGTTACACCAATAGCCAATTGTATTCCTTATCATGTCATAGAGACGTTGGAAATTCCTATAGAAATTCTTTTGGTAGAAATTGGAATTCCATTATAGGTGATTGGAGGATATTTAGGAGAAAACCTAAAGTGTCAATAAGGTTTTAATATATGTAGGTTGCATCAATTGAAACCACGGTAAAACTAATCTCTGTTAACACTCAAACTAAAAATCATGTTAAAAGTTTTCAAAGACGTAATGAAATGGGAAACAAATAAAAAATTAACTCTAAAGAAGAGAAGAATGTCATCTATAAATGATAAATTATAAAATTGAATTTCTTTAAATTTTTATACTATTTAAAACTATTTTCGATGCCAGTATTATGAAAAATTAGTCTAGATAAGACATAAATATCGATTATGGCTAGGTATAGGGAGAGGGGGTCACTTACATAATTCATGTAGCTCTTTTAAATAATTTTGAGGCCTCATAATTAACAAACATAATGAAAGATGATGTGGTGACATATTGACTTATCCAAAAAGTGAATTGAACTGGAAATCTAAAGGCATTGAGAGAGTGAAAAATGACTTCCCAAGACATAAAGTCAAAAGCTCTGTTAAGATAAATCTTTATCTTACAATATAACCTTGATTCTTTTAAATGATAGTTCTTAAAGAATCCCTAAACAAGAAAAATATCCTATAGATCTTCCATATATGAATGCGACTTAGGTTGGGTTGATAAAGGAAGGGATAACCAACTTCAATAAATTAGCTAAAAGTTTAGCAATTATCTTGTAAAGGATATTATAATAAGTCATAGGCCTGAAATCCCTTAAATGAGGAAGGATTGACAACTTTAGGAACTAAGTGTATATGTGTTTTGTTCTAGACTTTCAACATTTTAACATTGGGTAAAAATTCTAGAATTGCTTTACATATATGTGGTTTCATTATTCTTTAGAAGAAGCAAGTGTTAAAACCATCTGGACCAAGGAAATTGTTTAGGCTAAATCTAAAGATAGTCTTTTCAATATCGTCCTTAGTGAATGTCCCCTAATAAGAAGATAGCATTAAAGTTAGGATAGGAAATTAAGGAAAAAGATAGTGAGGATTGAGATAGAAGAGGAGTTGGAAGTAAGAGTTCCCATTGAGTTATGAAAGTAATCTAAGGTGCGATCCAAGAGTTGAGGTTGACTATTTATTATACTACCATCTTCTAACCTTAGAGAATTGACTCTATTTTGTTTTGGCTAGAAGGGATTTGTGGAGTTACCCATAGAATTCTAGCCTTTTGCTTAATCAAGAAGCAATGAGTTTCAATAGTTTTTAAATAATTCTTCAAAGTAGCCTTGTCATTAATTATAGCTAATAAGTTCCTAGGAGAATTATAGAATTCCTTCTTCTTTTAGTTTAATTGCTCTTATATTATTCAAAAAGCTTTGTGTTAGAGTTGAGGTTTTATATAAGTTTATTGAGCTCCTTTTAAACCCCTCTTAGTTTCTTATAACATATATAAATTTTAAAGCTTATCACTTCCTTGTTCATCCCTCTTACAATCCCTTCTTGGACCACAAATAAAATTGAAGAATATAGATTATGTGATTCTCCTATGCTTATTAACTCATAGTAATCCCCCCTTTTTTTAATAATCTTCTATTGGATTTCTAAATTTCACTTTGCTGCTTGCTTGATGCCCTTTATTGGGAAGAGATGTTGATGGTATCCTTAACAACGAATCATTCTCATTTAACCCAACAAAATGGTATAGAGTTAGGAAACTCTCACTTAACAAGGACATAAAATCTGTTATATCCTATCACTTACCAAAAGGTAGGTGCCTTATTTGCACAATTTGGCTTACTAATAGCCTCAAATCTTTGATGGACTAGTATTTTAGAGGAACATTATGAAGGCTTATCTATAAGGGAATTCAATTGCATATGTTATCATCCAAGCTAATGATTGAATTTTAAGATTGGAGGAAGAGGGGAAGACTGTAGAAGTTCCAAAGGCCCCTGCAATACTTCAAAGCTCCAAAATCATAGGAGAACTTGAAAAGAACATCTCCTCCTTGTTAAGCAAACCCTCAATAAGAACTCTATTCTTTTAGTGCTTTATGGCCCAGTCATTGATCAAAGGAAAACCTAGTCTTCTCCTAAGAAAGAGGCCCATAAGAGTAAAGAACCAACTCTTAGAACATTTCTTGAGGATTTATAGAGGTGGAGAGACTATGAACATGTTATTGGGTGTTGTTATAGTTGAAAGTAAATATTGAAGTGATACATAGGAAGACTCTTTAATCAACTATTTCTAGTTAAGGTGTAGGTTAATATAAGAAGAAGAACTAAGGGGCTTTAAGATGGTCATGCGATCTATAAAACTATGAGCAAAATGGGTAGGAGAAGGAACATAATAAGAAGAAGATTAGGCAATGGAGATAGGAGGAGAAGGTGGGGGAAGAGATGAAAGAGGAAGACTTAGAGGAATAATAAAGCTTAAAGTAGGACAAGAAGTTTTAGAGAGAAGAAGAAAGAAAACATCAAGTAGAGGGGAAAGCTTACTCGTTTCATATAAGGGTCCAGTAGTCTTAGCTCTAAAGGGAAAAATGTTCAACATTACTAGAACAAGGTTTCAAAAATTGTTCTAAAAATAAGCAAGAAAAGGAAAAATGAAAAGAGAGAAATGCCCTTTGCTTGCCTAAAACGAAGCTCTAATTAGGCAAGAACTGGCTATAATAAGGAAACCACAAGGAAGATGTCGAAGAGAGAAAAATCATAAAAGACTGAATGATGTAGTATAAGAAGGATGAGGAAGATAGATGAGCAAGGCAGTGGGAAGGAGTTAGAAGAAAGCAATAAAAAGATAGAGAGTAATAGGAATCGAAGGAAGATAATAAAGCGTAGGAAACAAAAGAAACACTTTATAGTAGGCCAAACCACTAAATGGGAAAGGTTTAACCTGTATAGAGACCAAAAAAATAAAAAAAGAGATAAGGACGAGAAGCCAGAGTAAACATATGAATTGGATACATAAAAACTAAAATGAATATATAGGACAAGCTTATTTTTCTTGTTAATGAGTTTCATAACTAGATATATATTATTTTTTCACAATTAAATTTTAACCTTAGAGTAAAATTTATTGCCATTAAAATTTTACATTGGTAGATAAAAGGTTATTACAATGTTAAAGAAAACATTATTATGATATATACACTAGAAGTTATTATTGGATAAATTAATTACTGAAACTAAGAGATTTCATAGCTAAGAGATGAAATTTTTAATTAGGAATAGGGAGAAAACCTATTTATGGTATGAAAACTAGAATGAATTAAGTTCTCGTCACTTGCTTACAGTTCACTTCATCTAAGTATTCCATCTAGAGCAAGACTTAAAGAGATAATCAGGGGGATTGTTGCATTATCAACAAAGAGGCTTTTCCATAATCATGAATTCAATTTCAAATTATAATCTTGACTCAAGCAAAGAGGATAATACTATTTGATTAAGTTATAATTCATAAAATTGATAAAAAAATTGTGTCCCTTTTCAAAGCTCCTGAAGTGATTATCCCTCAGTGGAAATTGGTGTGGATTAAAGGAAATTTTACTAAGGCTTCATTTATACTCTAGAAGGCTGACTTAGAACCTTAGACGGGATTAAATGGGACATAAATATAAACGACATGTATTTTTTTAATTCCTTGCGTAAATTCTTGGATCTCGTATTTTCTATTGCACTTGTACAAATTCCATTTAGTTTTATTGCTTGAGATGGTTCCAGTTACATTGTCAATAAGAAACTAGGAATCAAATGGTATGATAATGTATTACGGTCAAATTTTAGAACAAATATGACTTAACCATCTTCAAGTTAGGATTCAGTTATTGTGTCTAAGGCATTTTAAGGGAAAGAAATAGAAAATGTTTTTCAAAAAATGGCATAAGATTCTCATTCAATTCTTGGATCCATAAACAACTGTGCTGGGAGGTAATTGATGCTGAAGAAATCGATACTAAGTGTAATGAATGGAGTAAAATTATAAGAAAATTTCCTACAACTAGATAAAAGAAAATATATTTATGTAACAACGTAATACTTTGATCTTTCCAAATTAAGGATTGAAGAATTGATATAAAGTCCCAAAGCCCTAAGTTAATTATTTTTCTATTCTACTTAGCATAATGGAATTTAAGTATTCCTCTATAACGGTTTATAAGTAGGTATTTGAGTTAGATCTCTTTCATAGGTATACATACATAATGTATATATAAATTGCTTAAAATCTAACCAAATTATTGACAATAAATATTTCAAATTACAAAATTTCGTAAATATAATAAATACTATATAAATTTTTCGTATGTTTTTTATGCAACTTTAATTATTGGACTGTTTGGTCTTGAGTTAGCTATATTATTTGAGTTAGATCTCTTATCCTCTTCTAATCTAGTCATTTTATTGATTTAAGAATTTTAAACCTTTAAGATAATGTTGAAGGATCTTCATCACAAGACCTTTGATGCCAAAGTTATAGATAGGCTTGAGGGTGAAAAAGGTAACTAGATAGTACACCTCTCATTTGCGATGGTAGGTATGAGGTATAAGTTATAAGTAGGAATGTCAAAGTCTAACTAGCTCGAAGTCAAATTGCTATAAATGCTAATTACTCTAAATTTTTAACATAATTTTGAGAGCAATCAGCTTGCACTTTGATGATGTTTATATTATTTAGTCCTTAATTTAGTTTATAAGCCTTATTTTACCTCTCCCATGATGAAGGAATAAATTTGGCTAAGATAAATTCGATTCAAATAATTTATAAGTCAAAGTTTTAAGGTTTCTTAAGATAAAAATGAGAGGGACGTAGATATAAAAGATAAGATCCATTTCAAAGGACCAAAAACTAGTTAGAATTGGATCCAAGGAAAGCCGAAGGACAAGAGGATAACCAAAGGAGATTTAAGAGTGCATTAAAAAGGAAATAATCTTAGAATAAATGTAAGCAGCCCATTAAGATTCAATCGAAGAATGCCAAAATTCAAGATCTATGAGAACTCATTCTTCTATCTTGTTTTCTTTATTATTTATTTTGGATTTCTTTTTCTTTTTAAGAACTAAATTAGGATATATGTTTGGTTGGAATGAATCCTATAATCTATTGTTTGGACTGTTTTCATTGATTTAATGAAAGATTATATTTTTTATAATTATTCATGTTTTTTATTATGTTTATCTGAAGTAACGAATCTAGATGTCTCAATTTTAGATTTCTTATATATGGATTGAATTAAGGAAAGTAAAAGATTCATATATATGATTTGATCAAAACATATATAATAATTTTTTAATTTAAAGGATTTCATTAAAAAATGTAAAAAATTGTTACATATAAATTAATTTGTCTGGTTAAAATGTTTTGCGACAAATGCACTCCACCATCACTAATAGAATATAATAATAAAGATACTTAAACTAAGGTGGGACTGCATTAGTTAGTTATGAGATCATAGAAGGACACTTATCCTATCCCTTTCTATTTGATTGAATGATAGCACATTTATGGAGTTCGCTTACATTTCCCACCTGATCCTTTTAGTAGCTTCTATTACCAAAGATACACTAAGATTTGCAAGCTTCAATTATATTTAAGCTTTGTATCTAGGAGGAGGTATCTCGATCATTGGTACCTTTATAAGTAATTTACTACCTACTCTATTGGCTAATCTCAATTGATAATTTCTTAAAGCTTTTTAAGCAATTATACATTAACATATACTTTGTTAAAGCTCATTTATAGTTGTCGAAGTATACCAAATACCTAAAGGAACTCCTTTCTAACAAGAAAAAACTTGAGAAGTTATCAATAGTTAATTTACGTAAAAAGTGCTCCTACATCTTGTAAGGAGAATAAGGAGAGGAACAATCTAAGTCAACTGAAACATAATGAAGTTAATACGCCTTAGATTTTAAAGAAGAGTAAAAGCTAGCCCATGTTACGATTATAGGGTAAGTGAAGGGTTTAAGGAGAAGTCCAAATAAAATACTTTTAAAGAAACATTTTTAAGAGCCAATATAATGTTTTGGTGTTTTACTTTAATTTGGTAGTTTTTAGGATATTTAGTAATAGTTTTGGTTGTTTTAGTCCTAAACTCATATATTTAAGTTATTTTGCTTTTATCTTATGATTGGATCTTGATTATTTTATTTAAGATGAGACTTAATAGAGTCAGGCTATATAGTTAACATTACCTAAAGAGATAAAGTATATATCATATTTCATTAGCTCTAGACAAATATGAATGGCATTAGACAAGGTTGAATATTCTTTTATTATCATAGGAGTATTAGTTATCCTTATAGGAGTATTATTTATTCTTACCTCCTTTATATTATTTATAGTTTTTCATTATTCTTGCATATTTTGTACATTGATGACAATTTATAACTTAAGTATGGAGGAGGAATTAATTATTATGATTATCAATTTTTATAATTATCTTAACAAGAAATCTAAGAATGTTTTTGGAATATTGATCAAGATGATTCATTATAAGTTTAGTTATAATTATGATTTAATTTGTTTAGGCAGTTAGTTATGAGCTTTTATAATTAAGTTGATTTTAATTTGCTTTATTAATATGGAAAATGGATACTTAATTTATACTATGATACTTTTTATGTAATTTGTACATATAATTGAATTATTTATACTATGATACTTTTATGTAATTTGTACATATAATTGAATTATTTATACTATGATACTTTTAATGCAATTTGTACATATAATTGAATTATAAGTGAACTTTTTAAAGCATTTTCATTATCCCAAAAAAATAAAAAAATCATGTAAATAAGTAAGAATAAAATAAATTCACTATATTGATTTCAAACTAAGAAAAAAGATTGTGGTTAAAGAGTTGTGCTAATAACTAATTACAATGGTGAACTAACTAATTAATACCCAATTCTTTCACAAATATATCAAAATAAGGAGGCATAACAACATTATCCTCCTTGAAAAATAAAATGGAGAAATCATAATTACTAAAGAAGGAATATAAGAAGAAGTAATCAGGTTCTTCTTTAATTCACTAAGAACAAGGATTGCAGCTAACTCCATAATGGGTATCATTCAATTAATCATAAAATAGTAGCTACCTTCTCATTTGATGGAGCCACTAATCAAACATATTAAGATAGTTGAGATAGAAAAAGCACTTTTTTCTATAAATCCATACAAAGCATAAAGGACATATTGATACAATGGGAATTTATTTAAAAAAAACTTAGAATCATATGAGGACTTCAATAATAGAGGTACTATAAGAGTTCTTCCAAAAGGAAGATTACTAAAGGAAATTAACAGAACGTTCATCACTCTCACACCTAAGGTACATACACCTAAAACTTGTGCTATAAAAATTTATAGAACCATCCCAAGTTACCTACATCTAAGGGAGATCCATTGGGGAAGATATTTTGTTGGCCTAATAGTTGTTTAAGAATTACTCAAGATAAAACTCCCTAAAAGATTATACACTAAAAATAGATTTCCAAAAGGCATATGACTCCTTGGATTGGAATTTATTGACTAACTTTTTTCAACTTTAAACTTTCCTATTTAATTCACACATTGGATCACACATTGCTACTTACTTAACTGTATCTTATGAAGTACTCGTGATGGGGAACCAACCAAGTTAATTAGAGGAGCTATGGGTCACCCTACTTGTTCATTCTAGCCATTGAGGTTTTAGTGAGGCTAATTAAAGGAATGATTTGTTAAGTCAAAATGACTTTACATAGAAATGATTTTAATGTATAACAAAAAGAGATCATATACAAGATAAACAAAACAGACACAGACGAACTTAGACACAGACATACACAGACGAAGTCCGAGACAGACGAAGTTGCATTAACTCAAAACAGACACAGATGAAATTAGACAGACGAAGTTGATACAACAAAACAGTCAGACACAGACGAATTCGTAGACAGGCGAAGACACAGACGAAGATGATATAAGTCAAACACAGACGAAGTTGATATAAGTCAAACACAGACGAAGTTGATATAACTCAAGTCAGACGCAGA
>JANZLF010000006.1:11869807-11880319 GCA_026546835.1 Erythroxylum foetidum | reverse complement strand
CTACTACTCTCACTCTCTATCTTGCTCTTAGTTTCAAATTTCATCTTTACTTACTGATCATATACATAGCATTGAAAGATTGATCAATCAGAATTAATAAAAACTCTGTAAAGATTTTTATTTCTAAAAAGTAATTCTGAAAGAAGTGTTGAAAAGGGGAATACACAATTCAACCCCCCTTCTCGTGCATTCTATTATTGTTTTCTAAGTGTTGTGTTAACGTGTGATTCACTTCATGATTTGTAATGATAACCAATTCAACTATCACTCCAAATATAAAGGAGTAAAAATTACTTTTCTCTCATTAATAAATGACCTAATCCTGTTCTCTAAGGCAGGCCCCAACTCTTTAAGCTTGTTTATGACTACCATCAACCTATTCTAATTAATTTCTGGACTTGCCATCAATAAAAACAAAAGCCACTTCATCTTGTCAATTAGTATAATATAGATTAATAGATGATTAGAACAAAGAATAGGAATTAAGACTACTAAGCCTCCAAGAACTTATTTGAGCATGCCTGCCAATACTGAGAAACCTTTCCACACTGACCTAAAACCTCTATTAGAGAAAACCTCTACTTTACAGTGCCTATCCTTAGTTATACGGGTTGCATTTATCAAATCCATTTTATATAGCCTATATATATACTGAAGTTCTCTTATTTAGCTTCCTAAAAGTATTACTAAAGAGATGGAACTAATAATGAGAAGGTTTATATAGAAAGGTAGCGATGAGGAAATGTACAATACTAAAGAAATTTCTTTTGAAATATACAAGAACAAGAACGAAAGAGGCCTTGGAATCCATCCTATTGAGTTGATGAACCCATTACTAATGTTGAAAAGAGTACGGAGGATCCTAAAGGACAAAAAATCCCATGGTTTTGGTGCATTCTTGCATATTATATAAAGGGAAATGATTTTTGGGTTTTAAATCCCAAACTTGAATTTTCCTGGATAATGAATCAACTTTTCAAACTCAAACATAAATACAAGAACGAATTTATATATCAAGTAGGGGATGGGAAATAAACACTATTCTGGCACAAATATCGGTCAAATTTAGGACTTATAGATGAAGTTCATAAGCTTTCCCACTTAAAAAGATTCATTTTAGTAAAAGATACTAAGGCACTCTAAGGTATTTGAAAGGGGTGGAATGCACATTTAATCTTGTGATTCTACTATGCTCAACTTGGTTCCTAACATCTGATATAATTTATAAGCTACTCTTGTCAGTATTGAACTTTAATCTAGACCATTAAGAGAACAATTTCAAAATTTAGAGCATTATGTTAATTTAATGAGAATCTGCACCATATAGATCAAAATTTAGATAATTATGTTAATGGAATAAGAATCTGCACTATATAGAAGCATAAGATCATCTAAAAAAATCAAGTGTATTAATATGATTTTTCTGTTTTTATAGTGAAATTGAAAGCTTCCATTGCAGGATGTGAATTTGTTCAATAATCTAGACAGTTCTTCTATTACAAGGGTGAAAAGATAGGGGATAAGGGATCTCCTTATCTAATCCCCTTACATTTTTGAAAGATTTAGTGGGGATTCCATTTACCATCACATTTAGAGAAGAGGATTGGATGCATGTCATGATCCATTTCCTAAACCTTGCAAGTAGATCCATTGCTTTAAGAAAAAGATGAGTAAAACTCCAACTGAATGCATCAAATGCTTTATAAAAGTCAATTTGAATAAACAACTTTTGATTCTCTTCCATAAGTTATACTCTTGCAACAACTCTTGTAATAGTAGGATGTCATCACCTATGCTTCTCTCAAGACTGAAGTCCCCTTGTGAAGGGTTTATGGTTTCCCTTAGAATATTCTTCAACCTTTCAGGTAGGAATTTTGCAACTACTTTGTAGATTGTGTTGCAATGGGATATTAGTATAAAATCAGCCATGCTCAAAGGGTTTTTCTTCTTTGGAATTAAACAGATGTAGGTGTGAGTTATCTCATGAAGCCTTTTAGAGGAGGAGAATAATTCTAATACAACTTCTGTAAATAATCTGCTAGCAACATCCTATATTTTTTTTCATAAAACCAAGCTAAAAGCCTATTAGAACCTGGTGCTTTTGATAGGTGTAAACTAAATACAAATCCTCTCACTTCCTGATCTAATAATGGGGAAACTATAGACTCATTTAGAACCCAAATAATTGAATAACCTCGACCTAAGAAACCTAGTTTGGAAGAGATAATTCTAAAATTGCTTAAGATTCTAAAGCAAGACATCAATAGATAAAGGCTTTGATACATAACTTGGAAGTTCAAATTATTAGCTTGAATCACTAATACATAACTTGAGGAGTGCCGGCTTGATCTTGAAACTATTAGCTTAAATCGCTAGCCTTAGAACTCCTTAAGGACTGAAACCAGCCTCATAAAGTCTATCAATGTCCACTCAACTCCTCCTTGCTCTCCTTCTTCTGCCATATTTCTTTTCATATTATCTTAGCAATTTGCCCTTCTCAACTTTCGTTCATGCCTTGTAATATTTGATAACTCTTCATTACTAAATTTAGTAGGCCTTCACATGCTCCTTTTGTTCATGCACTTACAACAAAAATGGCGCCAAAAACTTATTGATTGGAAAACAAACCACTAGTTTTAGTCTCAAAATTGCAAGTATATTGGTCATAACCTATAGTAAAAAGTAGATATCAATCCCACAAGGATTGTACTTAGCACCACTTAATTTAGGTTATTCTTTGTTTAAGAAACCAATTCAAACAAATTTAAATAGATAAGTAAAAACAAGACAAACTAAAGGTAAAAGGAAACAAAACAACCAAAGCCAAAATTGTAAACTAAAACTTGGCGAAAATCAAGATTAACAATTAGGACTTATCATTATCTTTATTTTCTCCCCTCTGGTTAACTGATTCAATTTATGTTTGGCCTGACATTTCCTAAAATTTTAGCTACCCTCTCTCAAGGTTCAACTAAATGAAACTAGTTAAATAAATTAGGATTAACTTTGGGATCTCCCGATATGCAAAGCCTTTCCTAAACATTCAACTAGATATGAAGCTATCCTATAGGCAGTATATTAATCTATAAAAATCTCTTCCTAATAAATCAATAACTTGTTATATACAGTTATGTTAAATGTCAAGTCTCATTTAACATTTAACAAAAATTACCAAGCTCACTCTCTCGATTTGTTGCAAGGTTTAAGTTCGATAAATAACACAAATATTTATATTTATATCATAAAATCATTAACCAAAGGTTCACAAATAGTTCAAACAAAAAACCCTAAAAAATATTTTAGCCACTCATAATGTCATTAACGTCCCCAATAACTAAACAATCCATAATAAAGATACAAGAAGAGAAAAAATTGACATAAGAACTTAATGAAGCAAACTTCTCCTCTTTTTTCCCAAATCTAGAAAATCTAGAATTTGTTTGCTCTTTGCCCAATTAGGAATGAAGATCTTGCTTCTCTACATCTCTCTAGGCTCTCAATCTGTCTTTTAGCTCAAGGAGGCAAGTTTTCATGACCCTTCCTTCGGCCCTAGGGATTTGTGCCGTTATATATCACAAGACAAGTCATAATAAAAACAAGTGAAACTCATGTATTTATTCTGACTCCAATTCCCACGATCATGGAAATTATCCCTGGGCTTCCCACGATCGTGTGGTAATGTGACAGAAACATTTTGAAGAGATTTCCTACGATCGTGGGAAATAAACCCATTCCTATGATCGTAAGTTCTTGTTCCAAAACTCCTCCACTTCTCTTCTTCTCTCTAGGTCCTTAGTTTAATCATATGGCCACCCTTAATTTCTACACCAAAATGATCAATTCTTACCTTAAACCAACATCAAACATAAAAGAACAACCATGAATATCAAAGTAAACAAAAACATATAAAATAAGTCCTAAAACACCATAGTAATACTTAAAACACCATAGAAATAACCTATTATGTAAGAAAAATATGCTAAATACTTAGAAAAACATACATTAATGGATAACTATCACTTTCTCATGATGAAAAGTTTGAAGATGTTTGGTATCTTGATAATTTTTATGGTAATCATATAATTGGCAGCAAAAGGTTATTTGTAAATCTTGATGAGTCAATTAAGATGGAAGTAAGAATGGGAAACAATAACTAGGTTCAAGTATGTGGAGCAGGCACTATTGTTGTTATGTTAGAATTTAGAATGAAATTACTAGATGATGTGATATATTTGCAAAGAATAATTCAAAATCTGATTAGTATGGGTCAATTAACGAAGAGTGGTTATTATGTTGTGTTTGATGATTGCAAGTGCATGATCTATGATAAGAACATGCATTTAATTCATTATGTGAAAATGATAGCTAATAAGATGTTTATGTTTACATTTTCTGAAGCTCTAGTTAATGCTTTCAATGTAACTAGTAATGATAGTTTTCCTTAACGTTAAAGGTTTAGTCATCTTAATTTTAGTTGACTAACCTTATTGTGTAAAAGGAATATGGTGGATGGTCTTCCTATGATTGATAGAGAAAAAAACATTATAAATCTAGCATTTGTTGGAAGCAGCATCGAGATAAGTTTTCTAAAGGAAGATCGCAAAGAGCTTTTGGTGCATACAGATATGTGTGTGCCAATACAGACACTATCCTTAAGTGGAAGCAAGCATTTATTAATTTTTGTTAATGATCTTTCAAGAAAGAGTTAGGTGCATTTTTTAAAAGAAAACTTTTAAATGTTTTAAGCAATTCAAAGATATGGTGGAAAAGGAAAGTGGCTATTCTATTTTAACAGTACAAACTAATCATGGTGGTGTCTTTATCTAGAATTTAACACTTTTTGAATGATTTTTGTATTTAGAGACAAATCATGGCAATTTACACACCCCAATAAAATGGAGTAATAGATCGGAAGAATAGAACGGTTGTTGAAGCAGCTAGAAGTATGTTGAAAGACAAAGGCATATCTAGGGAGTTTTGGGCTGAAGCAGTAGGGTTACCTATTTGTCTTGTCAATCGGTTTCTAACTTAGGCTGTTAAAAGGATGACTCCGTATGAAGCATGGCAGGCAACAAACCCAATATAAGTCATTTGAAAGCATTCAATTCCATTTCCTATTCTCTCATACCGGCTAAAGTTGGATGATAAGAGTGTGAAATGCAGATTTGTTGGGTATACGAAGAAACTAAAGGCTATAGATTGTATGATACTATTTTGGAAAAATTAATTAGTAGTCGTGAATTTTTTTTTAATGAATATGATGATTGGAATTAGAAGAATGTTGATGTGTATCCAACTTATTTGAGGAAGAATGTTGATCTAAGTAAACCCACCTCTTTGTCATCACCTAGTTCATCACCAAGGAAAATGAGGAGCTTTTAAACATATACCAGTCATATGATATTTTTCATCTTGCCATGGAGCCCAGTTGTTTTGAAGATGAAATAGAGAGAGAATAATGGTGTTTTGTAATCGATAAAGAGAATAAAGCAATTAAGAATAATAAGGCATAGACGTTGGTTGACTTACTAGAAGAAAAGGAAGCAATTGGCTTAAAGTGGATTTACAAGTCCAAGCTCAACTCTGATGGTTCTTTGTAAAGATACAAAGTGAGGTTGGCACAAATCCTAGGTATTGTCATCAGTGAAGCCTATGCTCCAATTGCTCGTTTTGACATTATTATAACACCGTTAGCAGTAGTAGCCCTCCATGAATGGGCAGTGTTTCAACTGTACATTAAATTTGCTTTTCTTAACTATGAATTGTTGGAAGATGTGTATGTTGAACATCCTCAAGGCTTTGTATTGAAGGGGCAAAATCATAAGATGTACAAATTATATAAGGCACTCTATGGACTCAAGCAAGCACTAAGAGTCTGATATAGCAAAGTTAATTATTATTTTTCTCAAAATAATATCGAAAAGAGTGCTAATGAGCCTACACTTTATATGAAAATTCATTATGATGATTTTTTGGTTATATGTATATATGTTGACGACACGGTTTATATAGGGAATTCTTTTGAAATGTTTAAAAGATCCATGATGCAAACATTTGAAATGTCAGACTTTGGTGTTTTGCGTTACTTTTTGGGAATTGAAGTTTTGTAGGATTCATATGGAACTTTCATCTGTCAAAGAAATTATGTAACTGATCTTTTGAAGAGAGTTGGAATGAGAAGTTGCAAGGCTGTCATATCACCATTAAAGTCTAATGAGAAACTATCTTTGAATGATAGAGCTGAGAAGGTTGATAAGAAATCTTTTAAAAACATTGTTGGGTTTTTTATGCATCTCACTCACACAAGACCTGATATTGATTTTGTTGTAAATCTTATTTCTAGATTTTTGTATAGCCTAGGCAAGAATCTTTTAGGGGTAGCCAAGAGAATATCTTTTTTTATACAAGGCACTACAAATTTTGGCATCAGGTATTCAAGAGGCAAATCAAATAAACTTGTTGCCTTTACTGATAGTGATTGGGTATCTTGTGTAGATGATAGAAAAAATGCAACAAGCTATGTTCTTATACTCGACTCAGCAACAATATTATAGTCTTCAAATAGGCAACAGAGTATAGCTTTTTCAAGTACTGAAGCTGAATATTCAAAAGCCTAGGCAAGAATCTTTTATGAGTTAGAGTATGCTACTGAGCTTAAATTTTATGTATTTGAGGTGCCTTAATGTGTTTATTAGTGTTTCAGATCAAATATCAAAGAATGGAGAGAATTTGTAGGAAGCCTGAAGCAAGGCCCAAGGCCATGATCATGATAGAAGCATGAAGGGTTTATACCACGATCATGGCTCCTTCTGCCATAATCTTAACAGAGAGCTAAAATCGAGTGCCACGATTGTGGCCCGTGCGATAGACAATGCGGACAAACTCCTGAACGGGACTTACCAAGGGACATTTGGGACTTTTTGGATATGAGAAAACCATAGGGTTTACTACAAATGAAAAATACTATATAAAGAATGAGAAAGAACCCTAAAGGGAGCACTAACTTCTACCATTTTGAGAAAGATCCAAGGAGAAAGGAAGAAGAAGAGAGAAGGAGGAGAAAGGAACAAGGAGAAGAAGGGTTGTAATGCTGCTATCTTCTCGGTCTATTCCGACCTTTCCAAGTGACATTTCATTTCATCTTGATTGTTCTTTCTTTTAAATGTATAAGATGATTTGATAGTGCTGCATTTGGGTTTAATGATGATGTTCTAAACTTCTTTAGGAATTTGTTCTTGAATCAATGTTAATGTGATTTCTTATGATGTTAATACATCGAATGTTGTGATTATTTGCTGTCTTTTCATGCTTCGATAACAAACCAAGAGAGTGAATTGATATGAAAATTATTAGATTAGCTAATGATAGTTAAATAATCTAATAGATAATGCAAATAATCAAATTGGGAATTTAGCTGAAGAGACATCTCGTGTGAGAACCTGGTAGTGTATTAAAGGAATTAAGATATGATTAGACTTGTGGAATTTTTGTTAATTGAGAGATTACATTAGGGATTATGATTTAGGATTTAATGATTATATCTTGAGAGAGAGAAATCTACCCTTCAAATGTCTAGGACCAATATCATATTAACTCAAATGTAATCGTGTTAGCATTTGATAATAGGATAAATCCCCTTTCTCATAATCAACTAATCATCTTTGTGTGATTTCCATTGTTAATTTGGTGGTGCTCAGTTTGATTCCTTTTATGTTAATTTTACAAATTAACTTTATGTCAATCATCTTCATGTGTTTACTTTTCTGTGAATTTTTTATTTTAATTTTAATAATTTTTTAGGCATTAGATAACTTAGAATTAGATTAGTTTGAAAACTCCTCGAAGGATCAACACCTCACATACTACACCCACGACTTGTGTGCTTGCAGTAACTTGAGGTTTTTAAATAGATTAAAACTTGTCTTAACAAGTTTTTAGCACTATTGTCGGGGATTAGTAAAATTAGTTTAGTTCTTGTAGTCTAAGGTGTTCTCGTCATTCTTAGGTCTGTGCATTTACATAACCACAAAAGTCACTCGAAGTTCAAGTTGAATCACTAAAACCCTAGCACCTAAAATCACTCACTTGGAATGATTCATTCAAAGAGCCAAATGCCAAGACGAAGAAATTGAAGAACCAACAGCTGAGGAATTTCATTAAGAGTTTCAGGAAGGAAGAAACCAAAGGAACCAATCTCGTATCCTCATGGATTTCAAGAGATTGGGATTTAATGTAACCAATCAAGGTGTTGCTAGAACTAATGTTTAAGCACCTTTTTTGAAATAAAGTCAGCCTTGTTGAACATGTTGCAAAAAAATGTGCAATTCTACGGATCGAACAATAAGGATCCCAATGCATATATAGTGAACTTCCTCAAAATTTGTGATACCTTTCGATATCATAGGATGTCAAAAGATGTGGTTAGGATGAGGCTTTTCTCCTTTACGTTAAAGAATAAAGCCAGAGCTTAGTATCACTCTCTCAGTCCCTTAAATGTCACAACATGGGTGCAATTGGTTTATAAATTCCTGGACAAGTATTTTTCCCCTCACTAAAACTACGAAGATGATAAAACAAAACACGAACTTTCAACAAAGTGATAGGGAATCACTTTACAAGGTGTGGGAGAGATCTAGGATTTGCAACGGAGGTGTTCACACCATAACCTACCAAAAGAATTTCTTTTGCAAACTTTCTACAATAGAGTCAATCCACCCATGAGAGTTATTATAGATGTAGTATTAAGCGGATCACTTATGCGAAAGATTATTGACGAAGAGGAGGAGTTGCTTGAAGAAATGGCCAGTAATAGCTATCTATGGACAAATGATCGAAGTACACAACACATAACCGTCCGAGAACAGAAAGGAGTTATAACTGCTGACCAAATGACAAAGATGCAAGCAAAAGTTGACAGCTTAACACGACAACTGAACAACATGAAAGCTTCTTGTTCAGACCTTATTAAGGTCATTCAACAAAGATGTGAGCTATATGACCATGATAATCATGATATGATCGATTGCTTCCTGATGTAAAGTAATGAAATGAAGCAAATTAATTATATAGGAGCATAGTTTGGTTATGGTGGAGAGAACAAACTCTATTTGAACACGTACAATATTGAGTGGAAGAATCACCCAAACTTTTCATGGTAAAAAAATGTTGAAGGTCAATTTTGACCTTAAAGGTCACCTAGTTTTCAACAGGAGAAACCTAATTCCATGGACACCAAATTAGACAAAATCTTAGATAAAATTGGAAGCATGAATGATGCATATAAGCGATTGGAAGGAAAATTACAACAAGTGACAAAGAATCATCCATCCTCCATTCACAACGTGGAAGTCCAAATGGGCCAGTCAACAGATGCACTGTCTACACGAAATGCAAGGAGCCTTCTAGGTAACACGGAAAAAAATCTAAAAGAAAGGATCATGGTTACACCCAGGCCATTGAGGAGAAGCTTGAACAAGTTGAAGAAGATTGGGAGAAGGAAAAGACAAGAGCTAACAAAAATCTCTTGCTTAATAAACATAACCTAAAGGAAATCAAGGAATATTGACTTACAATTTCATGCCTCATTTTAGCACAACGGAAGTAAAAGAAATGGAGTTGAAGGAAGTCTTTGAGGAAATAGAGTAGCTGAAAACACAACTCCCTCTTATGGAATCCATACAAGAGAGATTAATCAACAGAAAGGAGTTAGAAAAGCTAGCAAGTGAAGTAGGAAGCATAGAGAACTCTAATGAAATGGCATCATTACCATGAAAAAAATGATCTAGGGGATTTTTATATTCCTTGCACCATATGTAATGTCAAAGTGGATAATGCTTCTACAAACTTAGGAGCTAGCATAAGTATGAAACCTTACATTTTATGCTAAAAGACAAAGGTAGGAGAAATAACAACAACCATGATAAGTGCGTAGATGGTTTATCGATCAATTCACAGTCTGATTGGTATAATCAAAGACTGTTGGATCCCGTTCCCGGAACCCAACTCTCTTGCTTACTTATGAAACCTTGCCTATTCTGGATCATGAAACGGAAGTGCGAACATAACCTTAGAGGGTTAATTTTTTTTTTATAATCCATTTAGGCATCATCAATTAATCTTCATGCTTATAACAACCCACAATTTTTCTTACAATCATTCCATGGTGTTCCAAACAACGTAGTCACCCTACTAGAACTCACCCTTCACTGCATGCGGACCGAACTTTGAACACTTTGAATCATAATTTCAATTTGACTTCTTCATATAAATCATAGCTCTATATCTCTTGTTTATTTTGAAACAAGAATCACCTCAATCAGAGTTCTACAACTCAAGATATCATCGAAATACCATAATGTGTTCATATCCTAAACAAGCCCTCTTATCCGACCTCTCACTTGTTTTTATTCAAACTTTCTCAAATAAACTTCAAATAATACAAATTTTCATGGAGAGATACCTACATGTCTTAGAAATCCATTGTTTCAAGAATCGCTTCAATTGGAGGTCGGA
>JANZLF010000006.1:11783470-11793723 GCA_026546835.1 Erythroxylum foetidum | reverse complement strand
TAGGTAGAGGACGTAGGTCTTAGCACCGAACCTCTATAAAAACAGTGTTTGATCTTCTTCCCTACACTTTTCATTTAGGTTTATCAAAATTGTTTTTATGTGTTTTAACTTCTGATTTTCTTGTAGAAATTCTCAAAAATTTTAAAGATCTATTCAACCCCCCTTCTAGATCGCTTACACTTATGAATTTTAATGATTCATATAAAGAACTAATTGACTCAATTCCCTGTAGAGTTCATCGAATTTCATATTTGTAGTATTCATCAAATTTTATAATTTTAGTTAAACATCGTTAGCCGTCATACTTATAGCATTTGTTATTTATCATAATTGTTAATTTTTGGATATTTTGTGTGTGTGTGTGTGTGTGTGTATATATATAGGTCACTAAGTTTCCTATTATCAACTATATAATAGTTGATCAACAACTAATCATTCTATTTAGGTGTATTACATATTCGTAAATAAATAAACCTAAATAGAATGATTAGTTTTTGGTCAACTATTATACGGTTGATAATAGGAAACTTAGTGACCTTTTGATTCCAGAGATAATTATGGAAGCAATTAAAGTTTCTATTTAGAAGATTGCATAAAATTCACTAAATTTGATAACAATCACATATTAAATGTGTCATTATAGACATATGTGTTTCATGAAAATTACTATTGTATCTAAAATTTTGTCGTTGAAGTCACTAGAGGTAAAAAAAATTTAGCGGTGACAATTTAGAAATTTGAAAGTATGAAATCTAATATGTATTGGAAGAGTAAAAGGCACTTGCGCATTATATGTTTTGGGACCCGATTTCAGAACCGGACCCCAACCGGAAAAACAGAAAATGAAACGGAAAGCGAAACCAAAGAATGGATCCGAATTGAAAGAACGGATTCAAAATCAAGAGCGAAAGAATCCGAAGCAGAAACATATGGCGAAAGTCAAAGAAAACAAATCAAATCAAAAGACGTAAGAATCGAATCAAAGCACACAAACGATTCAATTGAACTAAATCAAATTTCCGACATCCATGAACTCATACTTTAGAAAAGCATTGCGTTGGAAACCATAAGACATTTAATCTAAGCCAAACCAATCTGGTATAGTTTTTTTTCTTTTTCATCTTTTTCATCTTTATTCAAAGCAATTTAATTTCTCAATTGGAAATTTATCCTCAATTAAAAACTCAATTTACTTGATTCTTCATAATCAAAACATAACCATCAATTTACCCAAAATCTTATTATTCCTTTTGGACTTCCAATGAAAACAATCATACATATCCATATACCCACAATCAAGCCTAAAAATAAGAGCACTCCAATATTTCAGCTCAAACATCACAATTCATCGGACCTCCTGTCTGGGACCCCATCATAAATAAACATATTCAATCATCATCATATACATAGCACTTCAAATAATTCATCAGACCTCCTGTCTGGAATCCAAACACAAACAATCACATTCATCCATATCCAAGTCACATTCAAATCTCAATTCAATATGCAAATTCATAATTCATATATACATCATGAAATAAATGCTTACAAAATATTAACGGCATTTCCAAAATATCACCGATATTAATAATCCGAAATACAAAATATGCAACTCTTGAATACACTAACATCTTACTTTTACAAAAATCTAACTTCAAAAAATATCATAAACAAACGTCTCGACTTTCTTTCATCCGATCTCCTTCTTAAAACCTGGAGATCGGGATGAAAGGGGGTGAGCTTAAATTGGGCCCAGGCTGCCACACTCGGGCTTAGGTCCCCGAGTGAGTACCACCTGCACCTCCCAACTTTAATCAGTATTGTCCTCTTTCGTCATGGGTGAGCTACGGCTCGAACCCAAGACCTCAAGGTTTTGTTCCACTTTATGTGGACGCCTCTCACCATTGAGCCAACTGGCTCAATGGTAAGAGGTATGCTTGTAAAAGCAACAAAACCTTGAGGTTGGGTGTTCGATTCCCACCAAAGAGAACAATATTGATTTGTGTTGGATGCCGCGGTATAACCCGCAAACACACGCTGGGTGGGAAATGCTAGCCTAGGTGTGGGGTCCAACATTAAAGCTCATGGATAACATGTTTATAAATCGAAAAATAAGCAAAAACATTTTACAAAACTTTTTCCATTATATAAAAAGATTTCACAGTAGAAAATTTATCAATAACTCTTTTTCAAAAAAATTCTCAATTTATAAATCAATTCACGAACAAATCAAAAACATGAATGTATCAAATTATAAACAAAATAAAAAACACATAAACACATCAGAATAGTTTGAGTCGGTCCAAAACAGAACGTACTGCACATTTTTGCATAGCGGTCCTTTGCAGCCGTGAACAGAATGTACTACACTGTCCTGCATAGCGGTCCAGTGTAGCCGTGAACTAATGGGAGTCCGTAACGGAGCTCCAATGCCATTAGCGGGTAAGCGGGCGAAGCCTATAAAAAGACAAGTGCACTTGACTCAACTTATGGGACCTAACCAAACTCACACAACACATTCCACACATGAAAATCGGATTGCCCGAAGGCATGTTTCGAAAACTTAATTTCATATCATGTCATATCAGACACATTGACATTTACAAATTCACATATTCAAAAACCACATGACAATTATTCAAGTATCAAACAAATTCCCACAATTTCAAAACTCACATGATGATTAAAAATCACATAACTATTCTTTAATCAATCAAAAATAAGAACGCAACACTTTTTGCAATATCGTCAAATCGTTTAAACACAATGCATGAAACAATTGAATTATTTTATTAAATCATCCGAAACAATTGTAATAATTTATCCAATTATTCGAAAACGATAATTTAGAAACATTTGCTTTCTTGATTTTTCAAAAACACGTAATTAGCTTATAATTCAAAATATACACACGGTACCCACCTCAATTCCATGCTTAAAACTTGTCCAAAGCTTCAATTTCTCCAATGCCTCACTTAAATTGCCTAATCCAAGACAAAAATCCCTAATTAATAACCATCCAAAATTGAATAATATATACCATGCAACCACCAAAATTGAGCTTGGAAATCACAAACCCATATCATTCTTAGGCTATCTAAACCAAAAACTCATTAAAAATTCAAAGATCAAAAATCGTCTCTTACCTTAATCTTCACCATTTTCGGATTTTCTTGGCTCATCTTAGAGCTCTCATCTTCTTCCATCTTTTCCCTCTTGGATCTACTTAAAAATTTTGCTTGAAATCCAAGAAAATCGAAACCTAGCTTCCTTCTTTCTTCTTTCTTCTTCTCACATCCGAAAGCTCTCTTCTCCTTTCTTTCTCTTCTTCTTTTGTTCTTTTCCACTTAAGTGTCGTGCTTCTCCTTCTTAAAAATGAAAGCCACCATGACATGTCATTTAATGAATGCTAAAAGACCATTATGCCCCTCCATATATGCCTTATAACTTAACACTTTAAGTGATCTTCCAAATTTGTCCCTAAAATTTATTTTAATTTATGCTTACATTAGGACATTTTTTCTAATCATCAAATTGAAGGAATTTGCTAAAACTACCTTCTAGAGAAATGTTCTTTATAGTCTCAATTTCATAATGACACCAAAATCATTTAATTTGGATCACCACACCAAAAGTTATACTCCAAACATTTTAGACTATTCTGATGCTAAAACATTTTCCAGCACTTTATTTCCATCCAAAATTTGATGATCGTAGAGGTTGAATTAAAATTCACTTCCTTCATAAAAATTTTGGCCTTATCTCTCTAGTTTAATCCAAATAAAGTATCACCTCATTTGGATTGCTAGAGCAAAAGTTATGGTCAAAATACTTTCGGCTCTTACTAATCCAAGACTGAACACTAAACCTGACTTCAAGTCATAAATTAACAGTCTTACGGGCTAAATTGAAATTCAATTCCTTCATATGACTTGTAGCCCCATGTCTCTATTTTATTTTGCAACAAGAATCAGTTCTATCAGATCTCCACAAATCAAGAATTCAACAAAATACTGAACCATGTCTAGAAAATTTCCCAACTCACTTTGATTAAATCCATCATCCTCAATTTAATCTCAAAATTCATAAATTTTCTATGCTGATGTAGATAATTGTCTTAGAAATCCAATGCTTTAAAAATCAAGTCAATCAGATGTCGGACGGAAAAGATATAAGCAAAACATTAAACAAGGGTTGGATTGGGAGGGAAAATAACACAAAATCAGAAGAAGGATCAAACGGTGTCGCACTAGGGCGAGCGCGCTCGCCCTCGCGAGGCGTCGGATAGTCTGACGCTCGCCCTTGCGAGACCTCGTGAGGGCGAGGTAAGTCCCTCGCCTACTTCCGTTTCATTTTTTTCACTAATATATATATATATATATAATATCCGAATTTTCCAAAAATCATATCTTTTGACTTAAGAGTCCAAAATTTATAAACTTAGTATAAAAGAAAGCTGAAATGAAGCTCTACAACTTCTATGAAGAATTCAAAAGCTAAATCCGTATCTATAGGTATCAAAATCCCTATCAAACTTTCTATCCACTGTCAGTCATCCCAAAACAGTATCACAACTTCTAAAATTTCTATCTTTCAAGTTCAAAGTCCAAAAATGTCATATTTTATATCAATGCAAAGATCAAAAAGCAAACTACAACTTTCATGAAGGACAGAAAAATCAATTTGGCCTCTAAGGGAGTCAAAAACTTATTCAAAGTTCCTGTCCACTAATACTCTTCTCAAACAGTAACAACAACTTTTAAAAATCATAGCTTCCTATTTCATAGCCCAAAATTTCCATATTTATATCAGTGGAAAGATCAGAACATAATCTAAAACTTTCATGAGAACTTCAAAGCAATTTCAACCTCTAACTAGGTCAATTTTTTAGTCAAAGTTTCTGCTAGATAATTGGTCATCCTATACCACATCCAAACTTCATAATTTCACATCTTCCAATTTCCACATCCACAAATAACATATTATACATCATTGTAAAGCTATAAACTTCCTCTGCAACTTTCATGTAGACCACTTAACTCAATGCCAACCACAACAGTACAGAATTGGCCTCAAAACATAGCATACATAATCCTACTCTTAAGAGAATTTTAAAAAACAAAGTAAAATGCACTTAAATTCGAATGGTCATAACTTTCAATCCCGACATCGAAAGTTGTCATACTTTATGGTGATAGAAAGCTCTCAACAGAAACTACAAGTTTCATGAAGATCATTGATCAAAAACTGCCTAAATCAAGCCATAAAATTTTATAAAGTTTCAGATCCAAGAATAACTAACACCAAATAAAATGTGAAAGGAAAAAGACCTCCCACAGAGAAAAAGTCTTTTTTTAATTTCATATTTTAGTTAGCCTTTGATTCAATATTAATTTCGATAATAGTGAAAAGGATAATTTTCTTAGAATTATATTATTCATGGTTTTATGTTAGATGATTTTTGCAGCATTAGATGTTCTTTATTAAACAAAGAATTATTTTTTATTTAATAAAATTAGCTAGTTCTTATATCTATGCCAATTTATGACATGCTAGACTTTATTATATTTGATAAAATTGAATAAATCGATTGGTCAAGCATATTCTTTTTAGAAGACCTACATAAAGTATAATAGTATACTTGTAAACATTATCTAGATAACAAAATAGTGTGAAAACTTTTGAACATGGGACAAAAAGTTGCTAAACAATTACAAGTAACTAACTAAGATATATATGGCTAAATGAATATAAGAGCATGACACGAAAGTACTTATTTCATCACATTTACTAATAATTATACTTAGTATAGTTATATTTATTTGATTTCTAAAAATTTGAAACATTATGTCATTTCAAAAAGTATACAACTTTAATTGAGAATCAATAAGATAAAGTTGATAACGATTTCAAAAATTAATTAAGTATAAGAAGAGTTATTTGATTAATTCAAGAGGTCATGTAATAGAAATTGAAAGGATGGCTAATGACTAGCATATGGATCCATCAACAAGATGGTAGTGTAAAGAGGAGAAATAAAATTCTTCTTATAGTAAGGTATATAATGGCACATGCAAATTTGTATATTAGTTATAGGGTGATGAGTCATTGATGATCATATATATACTTGCTAAGGTGCATGTTAAATCATATCCTAAAATACTATATAAGATATGGATAGGTAAGAGACCTAATTAATTATATTTGATTTCTTAAGAAGGTATTATGTTACTTATATTCATTGTTCGTCCTATAAGTATGACAATTTAGATTCCAAAGGGATGAACAATATCTTTAAAAGATATTTTTGAACATTTCGAATGGGTATATGCTCAACAGCGAGCAAGGTAATAAATGAGAAATTGAATTATGTTTCAAGATCTCATTTTTAAAGAATAATTTTCTAAAGCAAGAAAAGATAGTTCAAAATTTATCTCTATATGAGAGACTGAATTAGAACGATCTTGTAAGACAAGTCCAATTGAATGGTATTCATCTAAGTAGGAGCAATTTAGGAGATGATAAATTTATTTTTGTTCAATGGCAATTGTAACCCAGTGAGAGCTCTTTATTACTATTTAATTTGAGTGGGATCAATATGAATGTACAGAGATTTGTTTCTCGAATTTTCTTTATACCTATATTACAAGAAAATTATTCCTCATAGGATCGATGATGACAGTTTTGAAAGATACATAGCATATCTAATGGCAACAAGATAAACACAATTAAAGAGATTGGTTATGAGAAGAAATTCACTTTTTTTATAAGGTTTACATTATTTTGACTTATTCTAACCTTTCAATAATTGGAATGGACCTTGACATACATCAAATAGACGTAGAGACCATGTTCTTGAATGAAGAAATAGAGTACTAATTGGTTTCATTTAGTCAAGCCAAGAGCATTACATGTTTAGGTTATTAAAATCAATCTATCATCTAACACAATCTTGAAGTAAGTGGTATATTACATTAGCGATATAATCATATCATATGATTTTAGTATGATTGGGAAAGACAATTTAGTGTATGATAAAAGATTCAATGGTAAATAAGCAAATTTATCATTTCATGTGGACGATATGTTTTGGTAGTTAGTGATAATAAGTAGTTTGTAATAAGAACAAACAAATTGACTATTAGGCATGATCAAAATGAAGAATATAACTAAGGTTGCATGCATATTTGTGGTTAAGATCGCTAAGTATTGTTTAATTAGAGCTTTTTTTATTGTTATAAGCTACATATATATCGATGAAATATTGTAACAGTTTTGCATGCAAGATACTAAAGCATTTTTGTGATATTTATTTCTAAAGGCAAGCACTTAAGAAAAATGTAGAATCCATGGATGCAATAAGAAGAACCAAAGATAAAGATGATTCTTTATTTCAAAAAAATCAATAGTCTCGCTCATAATATGTTGTGTATGATCACGTACATTGAAAAGACATTATTAGAGTACTCAAATATCACTATTAAACCAAACAAATAGATATAAAGTATAATTACATCAATGACATAGTAGAGTAAAGAGATAAAAATGTCTAATGACTATTCATAATACTTGTTATCAATGATGATAATTTGTTTGTCATCGAATATTTGATGCAATATATTTTAACTAAGAATTAAAAATATTTTATAAAATGAATTTTAAATGAAATCTTAATTCTAGATATATGACAATAATAGATATTTATTTAAAAGTTATGTTCTATAATGAACGTTAAATGAGTGTTGAACATTTAGTTCTGGATACAAGAAGTATGTTAGATAAATACGAGATGCTCTTCCACAAGAGTGAGTGTTTCTATTATTTTTTAGGAATGGAGATTATGCAAGCTTTACATGATTTGTCTAGGTAATAAATGACAATTCAAGACTTAAAACACTTATGTTAATATGAAGTATATTAAAGGGTGTAAAAGTTTATTAGTAATGACATGTTATAAAGAAATCATATGTTTTTCCAATCTACCTTAATATGTCAAATCTGAGTTTTAAAAGGGGATTAAATAAATAAATAAGTGAATTCAAGTTAGGAATTAGGTATGTCTGAACTATCATCTGTACAGTAACTGAGGAAAGACACATGCTCTAATAAAAGAGAGTCAATACTATAACATATGAATCATACCATGTGTACATTTTTGACCAATCACTACAACAAGGTTGACCTTTGGGTACATTTGTTTTGTCTACAATTTGAAGATTATAGCTAAAGGTCAAGCTTTGGCAATGAATTTGAAAAATGTCACCAAAGGGTTAACTTTTGGTGACAAAATTCGTTGTCAAAGGGTGATCCTTTGTTGATGATTTTCAAAATCATCACCAATGCTTGATCATTAGCTATGAGTTCCAAATCGTAGAAAAAAAACATAGCTAAAGGTCAACCTTTGGTGACGATTGGTCACCTTTTGGTGAAGATTTTGAAAACGGTAGCTAAACACTACAAAGTAGAATGTTAGCTATGTTTCTTTTGGCGAGGACTTGAAAATCATAATTAAAGGTCAAACTTTCAGCTACATTTTTCAAAATCATAGTTGAAAGTCTCACTTTTAGCTACATTTTTCAAAATCATAGCTAACAGTATATTGTAAACTTTTTAATGTAAGTATACATTATCTCAATCAAATAATACAATAAGGAAAATAGTATTAGCTCACAAGGATTGTGTTTATTAATTACAAAAATTATCTGATTGAAATTTTTTGAATAATAAAAAGAAATAAATGAATAAAAATATTTTAAAATAATTAAAAATAAAATTTCGTGTTAAACAAATCTAGGGCTTTTGATTTCACCAAGATTAATCCCACTTGACTTATCTAATATAATCAATTAACGACTACTCCCTGTGATAACTATGAATTTATGAAATTCATTAAGCTAAGAAATTCATAGTAGTACATACAATTTCTTTAATATCTCTATCTTATGACAATAATGTGATATTTCAATTATTACTTTTTAGTTTCAAGTGGAATCATAAGTTATGCAATTCCTGGTCTGGCAAACACAAGCATTAGTCATAAAATGAAGTAG
Source organism: Erythroxylum foetidum (assembly GCA_026546835.1). Lineage (NCBI taxonomy): Eukaryota > Viridiplantae > Streptophyta > Magnoliopsida > Malpighiales > Erythroxylaceae > Erythroxylum > Erythroxylum foetidum. The sequence goes on along the minus strand of JANZLF010000006.1, from coordinate 11,784,673 downwards.
TAAACATAGAATTGGAATAAAATATCAATTTAACTAAAATTAGGCAAGTTCAAGTATTCATAATCTAACTACATTATAACACTAAAAAATATAACATCAAAAAATTAAATAATAAATTAAACATGGATTAAGTCATGATTTCAGAGAGAAAAAAACTAGAAATTGAATTAGAAAATAAAAAATTAAATAATAAATTAAACATGACTTAAGTCACATTTTTGGCTAAAATTTTCAAAATTGTATCAAAAAATCACACTTTTTGCTATGTTTTCTAAATCGCAACTAAGATTTGCACCTATAGCTTCTTTTTTCAAAATCGTAGCTAAAAATAACATTTCACGCTGATGCAAAATTCTCTTTTTATCTTCTTATTTTGGTTCTAAATGTATTTTCATAGCTAAGAGGCTTTAACTATAAGTTAAGTTTCGTAGTTAAAAGTCACAGATCCTATATTTCCATTTAAAAACATTTGGTACTTCTTCTTTTAGCTACAAATATATTTTGGTATCCAAATGCCTTTAGCTAAGAATTTTTTTTAGCTAATTTAGAAACTCAAACAAAAACAAAATTTAACACTTTTTATTTCTTATGTATAATAAATTGTTATACACTTTCAGCTAGAAATTTGTCAAAAATAAATATTTATTCATCATATTCAAGTATTATGAATTCACTAACTTTCAATAAAATCTTTGGCATTTTTATAAGTCAAAGGACCTTTTGGTGACGAATTCCAGAATCGTCACCAAAGGTGACCAATTTGTGATGATTATGAAAATCATCACAAAATGGTGACGAATTCTAGATTCGTTGCCAAAGGTGACCCTTTTGCAATGATTCTCAAAATCATCACAAAATGGTGACAGCAGCCCTTTGGCGAGGATTTTTAAAATTGTAACCAAACACTTTTCTTTTGGCAAAACACTTTTCAAACATGTTTATAAGACATCTTTGTTTCACCAAAAAGGCAAAAACTGCTTCTGCTTTTTTTTTAGTTCCAGGGATTGTTTTTGTAGCGCCCCCTCACCGTAGGGTACACATCGGAAAACCCGAAGGTCGCTCCGACACATATCCCATGATAAAGGTTCACTACCAGAAAATTTCGTTAACAATCACATGGCATCGCAGTAATTAAATCACAATATAATAGAAATCGGTAAATTAACATCCAAAAAGATAATCATCTGGTACAGTCATCCAATG
>JANZLF010000006.1:11680205-11694049 GCA_026546835.1 Erythroxylum foetidum | reverse complement strand
TCATCTATAACACAAATTATATACACAACACTCATATACTTTCATTTTCATATTTCTAATTTTCGCTTCAAGGTTCGAGGTCCAACAAACTATGTGCTTCCTATACATGAATGCACAATCAGATAATGACAGTCGTGACCAGAGTAGCCACCGATCAGAGCTTAAGGCTCAACGTGTGAAAAGAGCCTCGAGCTTAGACAGTGATTAAGAGCCTAAAGCTCGCTATGTAAAATAAGCTTGTATCCTCTTCGAATAAGGGATAGTTAGTAATGAGCTCGCTATCCAAAATGGATATGGGATAGTTCAAGCACTAGGTCTCAACATTGTAATAATTGGAAAAGTGTCTCATGAGCATTTCACATACATTTTGTTAAGTATGTTTGCTGCATTGAGATGCCAAATTTGCCTATGCTTAAGTAAAGATGTGATACTAATGTAAAGTGCAATTTATATATTTTCCTCTTTCATGTTGTAGTTTTGTACTAGGTTTTGAGGATGCACATGACACATTGTAAACTTTCAATTTTACACAATGGAATGAGGAAATGGTTGTTTTTAAAATCTTGTGATTTTTTTTTATGCCTATAAGAGATTAATGTTATGATGCTATATGAAGTGAATGTAGTGATCAAACGTAGCATACTGTTATCGTAAGATATGTACCGGAATGACCTCCAGGTGTCCCGGTGTGTATCCTACAGTAAGAAGGTGCTACATTTAGGTGGTACTAGAGCATGGTTTGGCATCTGTTGGGATATATAGGAATATTAAGCATAAAGCATCCTGAGAAATGAGGATAATGATTGAAGTTATTGTTTATTGCAGGTCATTCGCTCTAGGTGATCAAATTGATCAAATAACTGACTAAGGATCGGTAGGAGCCAAGGAGTCCTCGGTATATCAATTTGAGAAAATTCCTTTGAGAGTTCTCGAGAGGAGGGAGAGAAAGTATGATAGGCTACGGAAGTAGGGAGATGTGGATTTTTATGACAGCACAGACCCTGCTGAGGCTGAGAGATGGTTGGAAAGGACTGAGAGGATTTTTTATCAGATGGACAACGAGTCTGATGAGATGTTCAACTATGCAGTGTCCTTACTACAGGGCCCAGCCTACTAGTGGTGGAAGACTGTCCCAGACAGTACCACCAGGCCTTGCCAATTGAAGTGGGAAGACTTTCTGAGGGTCTTCAGAAATAATTACATACCCAAGATCTATTTGGATAAAAAGATGCAGGAGTTATTAGAATTGAAGTAGGGTAGGATATCAGTGGCTGAATATGAGGTCTGATTCAATGAGTTGATGGGTTATGCCACTGCTCTGATCCCTACAGAAGAAGACAAGTGTAGGAGTTTTGAGAATGGACTCAATATGGAGATTAGAAAAAGGTTGGCGCTTTTAGATCTGGGTACTTTCACTGAGTTGAGAGCTACTTCAATCAGAATTGAGTAGCTAATGAGAGAGAGATAAGTAGAGATTGGGCAAGGGTTTAGAGGGAAGAGACCTAGTGACAGTCAGGGTAGTTCTGTTAAAAGATTTAGTAAATGCCAGAACAGGGCCTTTAGACCACCAAGTGGATCCAAGCAGTCAGGATCTAGCTAGAGGACTAGATCATCACAGACTGACAGTAGAAGGGGTGCAATATAGAGTCAGTTTCCAGTATGTGAGCACTGTGAGAGAAGGCATGGTGGTGAGTGTTGGAGACTAACTGGAGCTTACCTGAAGTGCGACTCTTTTGATCACCAAATTAGAGATTTTCCTACTACTTTGGGAGTTCAGTATGGTATGAGTGGAGGATCTAGGAGTGTTGCTATGGTCCAGCAAAGCAGAGGAAGTGGGTCTGGACAGAGAGGCTGAGGTAGAGGTAAAGTGAGCTTTAGGAGTTCTTCCATGAGGACTAAGGGATTGGGCAACCAACCGCAGTGCCAGGCCTGGGTCTATGCTATGACCAGATAGGAGAATCAAGACTCACTAAATATTGTTACAGGTGCGCTTCTTGTTTATGACTTTGAGGCATTTGCACTACTAGATCTAAGATCTACATACTCCTTTATCACACCGCATTTGGCATATAGGCTGCATTGTAATATGGAGTTGCTATAGTATAGGTTAGAGGTGAGTACACCTTTAGGTAGTACTACTTTCATAGGGGAGGTCTACAAGGGGTGCTTGATTAGGATTGATCAAGCAGCGTTGGAGGCAGACTTAATTATACTATAGTTGAGAGAGATAGATGTTATCCTAGGTATGGGTTGGCTTACTACTCATAGGGTTATCATGAACTGCTACACCAAGAAGGTAGTATTGGAATCTCCTGATCAGCCAAGGGTAGTATTTAGAGGAGTTAGTCAAGTAGTGCCAGCCAGATGATATCCTTCATGAGTGCACTGAGATTGATGCAGGGAGGATGTGAGGCTTATCTGGCCCACATCATTGATACTAGAACTGAGCAGAGTATACATGACATTCCAGTGGTTAGGGAATTCCTAGATGTATTTCTTAATGAGCTACCTAGTTTACCACCAGATCGAAAAACGAAGTTCACGATTGATCTAGTTCCAGGTGCTGCTCCTGTATTTATTTCTTCATATAGGATGACACTTGTGGAATTGAAGGAGTTGAATGCTTAGCTATAGGAGTTGCTAGAAAAGGGTTTTATTAGACCCAGTGTATCACTTTGGGGAGCTCTAGTGTTATTTGTGAAGAAGAAGATGGGACTTTGAGATTATGCATTGACTATAGGCAGCTGAATCGGGTGACAGTGAAGAACAAGTAACTGTTGCCTAGAATTCATGATTTGCTTGATCAGCTGTAGGGAGCTCAGGTATTTACTAAACTGGATTCAAAGCTTCCTAGGATTGCTCGGATATTATTGGAGGTTTATTGAGGGATTTTTTCTGATCTCAGCCCCTCTTATAGAGCTTCTGAGGAAGAATGTAGTATTCAGATAGAATGAGGAGTGTCAGAAAAGCTTTGAGGAGTTAAAACATCAGTTGACTACTACCTCGATGTTGACTATTCTATTAGGAACCAGAGGATATGTGGTGTACAGTGATGTGTCACATCAAGAAATGAGATGTGTATTGATGCAGCATAGTAAGGTGATTGCCTATGCATCGAGATAATTAAGGTCTCACGAGATTAATTATTTTGTACATGATTTAGAGCTAGTTGCAGTTGTCTTTGTTTTAAAGATTTAGAGACATTATTTGTACAGAGATACTTTTCAGATATACACAGGTCATAAGAGTTTGAGATATTTGCTGAGTTAGAGGGAGTTGAACTTGAGGCAAAGAAGATGGATTGAATTATTGAAAAATTATGACTACACGATTGAGTACTACCCAGGGAAAGCTAATATGGTGGCTGACGCTTTGAGTAGGAAGTCTAATATCAGTGTAGCTCAGATTTAGTTGTAGAGGTTACCAAGTTTAATTCAGTTGAGAGCTTTGAATGTGGAGTTGAATCTGGAGCAGAATGAGGCCCTGATTGCTACTTTGAAGTTGAGGCAAATGCTGCAAGATAGAATCAGAAAGGTTAAGGAGAAAGATCTGGATATGGTGAAGCTTATAGAGAAGGTAAAGATGAATTTGGATTATGAGTTTAATTTGAGGGATGAGACTTTATGGTTGAAGCAGAGGCTATGTGTGCCTAATGTGGATGACCTGAGGAAGGAGATACTTGAGGAAGCTCATATGGTCGCCTACGTTATACATCCTGCTACTACCAAGATGTATAACACACTGAAGCAGCATTTCTGGTGGCCTGGAATGAATAAGCAAGTGGCAGAGTATGCATCTAGATGTATGACTTGCCAGCAAGTTAAAGTTGAGCACAAGGCTTCAGTAGGGAAGCTCCATTCGTTGCCCATTCTGGAGTGAAAATGGTAATGAATTACTATAGACTTCATCATGGGAATGCCTAAGACTCCGAGGCAGAATGATGTTATATGGGTCATAGTGGACCGGTTGACTAAGTTAGCCCACTTCTTACTAGTGAGAGAGAGTCACTCACTTGATCAGTTGGTTCGGAGATATATGAATGAGGTGGTGAGACTGCATGGGGTTCCAATGTCCATAGTATCAGACAAGGTCCCCATATTTACTTCGAGATTTTGAAAGAGCTTGCAGTCTGTTATAGGTACTAAGTTGAATTTTAGTATAGCATTTCATCCTCAGACAGATAGATAAAGTGAGAGGACAATCAAGACTATTGAAGATATGCTCAAAGCTTGTGTATTGGAGTTTAGAGGAGCTTGGGATCAATATATGGCATTGATAGAGTTTGCCTACAACAGCTATGACCACAATAGTATTGGAATGGTGCCATATAAGGCACTGTATGGTAGAAAATGTTGGTCGCAATTATATTAGGATGAAGAGGGCTTAAGATGGATGAAGGCCCAGAAGTGATACAAGATACAATACACAAGGTGAAGTTGATCCAAAGCTGAATTAAAGTAGCTCAGGATAGATAGAAGAGTTATGTGGATCAACACCGTTGCGATATGGAGTACAATGTGGGAGATAGAATGTTCCTGAGAGTATCACCTTGGAGGGGAGTTTTAAGATTTGGTAAAAAGGGCAAGTTAAGCCTTAAGTACATTGGTCCTTATGAAATCATCGAAAGGATAGGACCTTTGGCCTACAAGTTGGCTTTACCGAATGAGATGTCTTAATTGCATAATGTGTTTCATGTGAGTATGCTCTGAAGATATCAATAAGATCTGACACATGTGATAACGCCTTAGGAGATTGAGATTACTAGTAACTTAAGCTATGTTGAGGAGCCGGTCAAGATAGCGGGATCTTAGATTAAGCAGCTAAGGAATAGAGTGATTCCATTGGTGAAAGTCCTTTGGAGGAATCACTCAACTGAGGAAGCCATGTGGGAAATGGAGGAACATACGAGGAGACAATACCCCCACCTGTTCGAACAATTAGATAAGAATTTCAAGGACAAAATTTCTTTAAGGGGGAGATTTGTAACATCCCATTACCTGCGGGGAGGCGAGAATAGTAAATTTGAGTGACTAATGAGAGATTGGAAATGTATTTTTCATGCTCATGCATAAAATGTCGTACACATACACATGAATAGTGAAATTTTGCATATGAAAATAATTGTACATGCATCTATGGATGATTCCAGGCATAATTAGATCGAGTTGTGTTATTTTCGAGAATTTTGAAATTTATTCTTATTGGAAATTTTATTGATTAGTGGAATTGTAGTATTTGTGAATTTTGGTGAATTTAGGAATAATTTTTGGAAATTATAGATTATTATGGAAAATAGGAAAAGTAATCAAAAAGGTATTGGAGATAATTGGATTATAAAGATGAGAATTGAAGGAATTAGTTCAAAAGGGACTTAGTTAGAGCTTAGACAACTTAGTCAGTTGCCTTTATAATTTTGTCTGAGAGTGAGTTATGATCTTTGAGAGTTAAAAGACTACGTGATTTGAAAGATGTACTTCAAACAATTTTCCTAAGTTTCCTTATTTATAGTCACCTTCTTCAAATTTTCTTCCAATACACAAAGTTTTTCATCAAATACCTCCCAAGAGATTACTTTACTTTTCCTTATCCCACACCACTTCCCCATAGCTAATTGTTTCTTCTGCCCTAAGAAAAATCAGAAACTGATCATTTTTCATAGTTAAATACGTGAATTTCCATAGAGTTTAGGGCTTGAAGATAATTGAAGATTTTTGGAGTTTTCAACAAATAAGTAGTGAATAAATACTTTAAAGTTGGGGATTTATGAAATAAGTTTGATGAATTACTGCCAGTTGCATAATTATGGCATTTTCGTGTATATATTTATGAACATAGTTGATGGAAAATATAGATATAGTGTTATTTAGTATTTGATGGATTGTTAGTGATCAGGTGATGTAGAATGATTTTTGGAGCTCTGTTTCTTCACTGAGCATATATATATGTATGTATGTATGTATGTGTATACATGAGTAGATGAAAGCTTTAGAGATGATCAAGAAAATGATTTGTGAGTTGAAGAGTAGTTGTACAATGATGGTCTGAGACAGGAATGAATGTATAAATAAAAGTTGGAAAGAAGATAGACAATATGGATAATATTTGAAAATGCAGAGAATGGTGGCAGCACATGAATAAGATAAACCATCAAATTTTGTCTTTTGGATGGTTCTTGAATAAATCCGCATATTTAGGGGTAGTATGAATTTTTGACGAATGAGTTGAATAAAATGGAGTGAAAGACTAGAAATAAAAATTTGAAGTGTTGGATTTTAGAAAATGGAAGTCTGGAATTTTTGGATATCGGAGTCAAAAGTTATGTTCCTTATAAGTGGAGATGCTTAGGAGTATTGGACGTATCATTTAGTGCAGATGGATCGTCTTGTGAAGACGCTTCGCCATGTGTGGACGCATCATCTGATGACGTCGTATCGTCAGGTGATGACGTCATATCATCTGGTGCACTGTTTATCTGATTCTATCGTTTGGTCCCATTTTTGACCCTCTAGACGATAGAATTTGTCTTTAAGGTCTCATGGAAGTTATAGAACTAGAAGTCATCTTCGAAACCATTTAAATAAAATCTTAATCAGATTTTTCTAGTGAAAGTTATGTCAATTGTTCCGGGATAGGTACAATGTGATTGAGGACATGAGCATGGTTGATTCTTTTGGCCATAACTTCACAACCTAACCTCTAAATGAAGTGATTCTTGAACCAATAGATTCCTAACACATTTTTATATCTCTCAAAAAAATATTTTTAGCATTCAGAATTTAATTGAAAAAGGTTGATCAAGTGAAAGTTTGGAATATGTTGGAACAGTAAAATAGGATTATCTTACTGAACACACTTCAGTATTTTGATGAAATTTGGATCTGTAGGATTCCAAATGAGATGATTTTTTATTTTGAGTAAACTAGATAAAATAGGCCTAAAAATCATATAAGAAAAATTTGAAGTGTGATTCTATCTCTAAGATGTTCGATTTATGGTTGGAAGTTGTATATAGTCTACTGTTTTGGATGAGAGTAGTCTAAAAATGTTTGAGGCATATCTTGTAAATTACTGAACCAAATTGAGTGATTTTGGTGTCAATAGAAACATAAGACATACATGAACACTTTTCTAGAAGAGAGTGTGACCAAATTACATCAGTTTCACGTTCTACTTCAACGTGAATAGTAGACCCGAAAGTGTGTCTAAGAAAAGTCTGAAGTGATTTAATGAGAAATGAATTATGAGTTTAATGGTGTTGGTGAGGCATAAACCTAAGTATAAATTATAATTAGATGGGTTTTAATATGAGAATGATTTTGTGATAAAGCTAATGGACAAATACCCGGGATTTTCATGAACATGCATTGTACATATTTTATTATATACATGTGCATCGTTAACCACTAATGATTGTACAAATTGTGATGCATGGGTATGTGCTATTTTGATATAGAGGAGAAATTGAAACGTTCAACCTCCAAACGTTGTCAGAACTTCCAGGCGTTAGCTTCAAGAGTGACTTGAGAGTAACCTAGACTATTTCTCTCAATTATTGTTTGCTTAAATTATGTTTTGACTAATAAATGAATGAGAATTGATTTGTGTTGATTTCCGGACAGAAGGTCCGATGATTATGAAATGTGGAATGTATATTAAAGTGCTACTTGAATGTAAATGTGAAGAACTATGTGCTTCAAAATATGATTGATTGTGATAGATGCATTCCATGCATGAATGCATCAGATAATGGCAGTTATGACCAGAGTAGTCACCGATTAGAGCTTAAAGCTCAACGTGTGAAAAGAGCCTCGAGCTCAGACAGTGATTAAGAACCTAAGGCTCACTATGTAAAATGAGCCCTGTATCCTCTTCAGATAAGGGACAGTTAGTAATGAGCTTGGTATCCAAAATGAATATAGGACAGTTTAGGCACTCGGTCACATCAACATAATAATTGGAAAAGTGTCTCATGAGCATTTCACATGTATTTTGTTAAGTATGTTTGCTGCATTGAGTTGCCAATTTTGCCTATGCTTAAGTGAAGATGTGATATTGATGTAAAGTGCAATTTTGTGAAATATTTGTTATGTGAAATGATGTGTTGCACAAATTGAGTGAACCATCGATGATTGTTACGTCATTAAGTTCGCAAAACTCACCAAAATTGCAACGTTGACTTTTCAGGATCGAGAGACAACTCTAGCTACTGAGAGGCTCTACTAGCCGTGTGGATTGTGATTTGGCAAGAGAAGTCATGGCTCAAAGATCGATTAGCTAGGATTTTTGGATGGATTTTATAGAATTTATATATTTTCCTCTTTCATGTAGTAGTTTTGTACTAGGTTTTGAGGATGCACATGTAGTAAAGGCTGAAAGACACAATGTAAACTTTCGGCTTTACGCAATGAACTGAGAAAAAAATTAGTTTTAAAATATTGCGATTTTCTTTTGATGCCTATAAGAGATTAATATTATGATGCCGTGTGAAGTGAATGTAGTGATCCAACATAGCGTACTGTTATCGTAGGATATGTACCATAATGACCTTCGGATGTCTTGGTGTGTACCCTACGGTAAGGGGGCGTTACACTATATGGAAGAGGTCTGTATAGATGTGGTGCAATAATTTGTAGAGTAGGATTTAGTGGGTTAATAGGCAAAAGTAAATGAACTTTATAGGGTGATGAATGGGAAATTTTTGGAGTGATGAGCTAAGAGTAAGGAAAATGTGTTTCAATATAGCGAACATGGCGAAAGACGTAAATTTTATTTTTTAAATGGGATGAGACACCTCTATCCTTTATAGTTTAAAGAATATCTAATAAAGAAATGTAGATTGAATTTAGGTGTAAGTTTGGTCGATCGTGCTAAGCCAAGGAATGAGAAACCTGCACTATCAATGACTTGAAGATGAGAATAGTTTGGTTTTTTGAGATATAAGATTACATGACATAATTTATGGTCAGGGATAGGTGTGTGGAGAAGATTGATAACGTAAATTAATCTAGATAAGGCTTCAAACTAGAAAGATTTTGGAAAGGACATATGGATAAGAAGAGTAAGAGCAATTTTGGTGAAATGACGAATTTTATGCTCGTCAAGACCATTTTGTTAAGGAGTATGATGATAAGAGATTTGATAAGATATCTTGTGGTTATTTAGAAATTTGAAAAGGATCATTTGATGAGTTCATTGGCTCTATCACATTGAACACTTTGATTGTGGAAAAAAAAACAAACCGTTGAAATTGATTGAGAGCTTAAGACTTATGGGTTAGTAGATCCAATTAAAATGACTAATGGAATGATCAATAGGTTTAGATTACCATGGATTTCACTCTTTAGAGTAGTATCTTGATTTGAAAGTCCTAACAACATAACTACAAGGGTTAAATTCAATTAAACATAAGTCATAAGTGATAAATTTTACACTAGGTAAAAGATTTGTAGTGATTTGTGGGACAATTAAAATGTCATGAACATAGAGGTGTTAGATGTTTAGTGGGTGTTAATATGCTAGTAGAAGTTATAAGAAGAGCATTACCATTACTGACGAGCACTTGATTTGGACCGTCATATGGTTCCATAGTTTTTAAGATGGATGAGGAGTTATAGGTGCGGTCAAATTTATGTTTAGAAGCCATTTAGTTGTGTCATTTATAAGGAATTAGGAAGTGATAGAGTTATTATGGAGACTTACGGTAGAAAAGGCTATATGAATAGTTAGTCTGAGGTGAGCATTTGGAGAGTCAACATACCTAGATTGACATCAAGTGACAATATCACCAAATTTATAACATATTTGATATTTAGGGGAATTATTTAGTTAATTTGGCCGTAAGTGTAGGTTAATGAGTTAATAGGAACTATTGCACCTAGGATTATAAAAATGATGGACAAGTGGGTTTTGGTTATTTTCTGGGCAGGTTTGGTTTAAGCGACATGAAGATCTAGTTTAAAAAATTGACCCGCGTTAAGTAAAAGAATGAGGGTTAAGGGATAGCTTTGATGTTATTAGACGAATCACCCATTTGAGCTCCCAAAAGGATTATTCTTAGGATTCGTAGTGGTGACAAATAGGAGCAATGGTGTTATTGAGATAGTAGGAGCTTAGACACTGCTCATGAATAAGAACTTTTGATCATATATCTAAGAATCAGAGTAATGTCTTGTAGTTTTCAATATTCATGAAAAACACCTTATAATTTGCTGAATGGTCATCCAAAGAGAATAAAAATAAATCTTCATCAAAAACTTAATCTCCAATCACCACAAAGTCTTTAGCTATAGAAGAAATATCGATAATGTATTCAACAATAAAGGAGCTGCCCTTCTTAGTGGTATGGAGGTAGCAACATAAGAGTGAGCAACAAACTATGGTTTGTTGAAGAAAGTTTTGTTTGAGTATGTTCCAAAGATCCCTTGATATGGTACAGTTAAGGGCAAGGGAGATAAATGTAGGAGTTGAGGTGGTAACTAAATAATAGTACACTAAACGATTAATTTTTTTACAATGAAGATATTCAAGTATAGGCTTGGTGGAATTAAAAGTGTTCAAGTTATATAGTGGTAGAATAGTACCAATAGATCTTAAGAAGCCACAAGTAAAATAGATGACACTTGATTTCTTTAAATCAAATAATTTGTAACATCTAAAATGGTAGTTATGAAGTTGGTAAGGTTGGTTAGTGATGTATAGAGGTTATTGGCGTTTAATTTGTGGTTATGGTAAAATGTTGTGTGGAATAATGGTAAGATGATGTTAGATAGTGATCGTTGGTGTCTATAACTAGGTGTGGGTGGGCGGGTAAAAGAATTATAGTGTGGAGGTTGATGGTGTTACGGATGACAATGGACTGGGTTAGGCCTGAGCTCGAGCTCGACTCAGCTCGGTCAAATGTAGTTTATTTTTAAGATTAATAGGTTTTCTACAAAATGACGTTTTTTTTAATAGTTGTTGGGCTTTGTACCAAGTCAAACTTAGGCAACCTAAGCATGAGTCTAGTACGAGGCCCAATTTTTGAAACAAATTATGCGCAAATCCTGAGCCGAGCCCAAGACCAACCCGATATAAGTCAATTTAGATAGCCTAAGCCCAAGTCCTATTTGAGGACTAATTTTTTTTGAAAAAATCATGCCTAAAGCTTGAGTCGAGCCTGATACCAACTTGGTCCAAGTCAAGTTCTAAGCTCGAGTCTTGTTCAAGGGCCAATTTTTTGAAAAAAAATCATGTTTGAAGCCCGAGTCGAGCTAAATACCAACTATGTCCAAATCAAGCTGGACAGTCTAAGCCTAAGTCCTATTTAAGGACCAATTTTTTGAAAAACATCATGCCCAAAGCCCGATCAAAGCCCGAGACGAACTCAGTCTAAGTCAAGCTAGACAGCTTAAGCACTAATCCTATTTGAGGTTTATTTTTTTGAAAAAATAATGCTCGAAGCTTAAGCTGAGCCCAAGATTAACTTGGTTTAGGTCAAGCTGGACAGTCTGAGCTTGGGTCCTATTGAAGGCTTGATCAATCTTAACCTGACCTATTGATTTTGGACTAAGGTTGGGCATCCTTAGTTGGTGTTTGATTTATGGTCAAGGTAAAGTGTTGTGTGGACTAAGGGTATGGTGACGGTAGATGGTGATCATTGGTGTTTGTAAAAGTGTGATTTGGTGGGAAAAGACTTATATTTGGGCTCCAGCTACCATGAAGAAACTAGTAAAGAAAGAGAGTAGGGAATAAACCAATTTGTATAGATATGTTATTGCGATGCTTTACAACAGAATAACACATTTCTATTTATACAATAAGATTAGGTTTAATAAAGGAAAATATATATTCCAAGCATAACCAATGTTGCGAATACCGTGTTGGACTTGGTACCAAATTAGGTTCTAGTATGATACTGTACTGGTATCGGTCAATACCGAGTATCATTTTGGGTAATTATTTAATTCATGAATTAGTCCTTGAATTTTTTTAAAATTGCAAAATAATTCATTGTCATATTATACAGTTGTACTATATACTTTATAAGTTTACATCAACCTTGTCTCCAAAAATATTAATAATAAATAATAATCACAATTAATATCAAATAACCATAATTTTCAGATATTTCGTATATAAATAATAACCACAATTAATATAAAAAGACAATCATTATCATACAAATATAAAATTAAGAACAATGCAAAGTATTTAAAATATTACAATTTTATCATATAATAAATAATAATTACATCAAAACATCCAATAAAAACAATAAATATCCTTAACTCTCAAATTATTACAACTTACAAAAAACATCCAATAAAAACAATAAATATCCTTAACTCTCAAACTATTATAATTTACAATAAGAGTTCATGATGAGGATAAAACCAAGTAGAAATCAAACCTAAAACAAAAATCATTTACATTTACATTTATAGTTACATTAAATTACATATATAGATTTTAATCTATACATCATATAAGTAAAATTAAAATAAGAGGATAAACAAAAATCTGGAACGAAATTCAATCGTTTACAGGAAGATACCCTGCTATAACTGCACTGACCCCATTTATTATTCGGTACAAAAGTCTCATCATTGAGAGGAGCTTCATCATCATCATCATTCAAATTCAATGCACCAAATGACATGTCAATGCTATCCCATCGAAGATTATCTTTTAAGTCATTCACATTTACCAAATCCGGTTTGTTAGAAACCCAATGCACCAAAAGATCGATATTATCAATGGAAATTGGATTAGTTGAACTACTTGTGCTATTAAGACTCCTAGTAAACAATAAAACTTAATTATTAGAAAATTATAATAAATTGTATCAAAATTAAAAATGATAATAATATACCTTACCTGAAGCTTTAAATTGTAACTAACAAAAACCAAGTCATTTAACCTCTTATGCTCTAATCTATTTCTTTTCTTAGAATGGATAAATTCAAATGTGCTTCAGTTTCATTCACAGCTTGTTGTACTCACACATTGACTTAAAATCTGAATTGCAAACTTTTGCAATTTTGGAACACCTTTTTTGAATTGATCCCACTAAGAAACTGTAAGTTGTAAGATAAAAAAACTAGCATTATAAAAAAATGAAGTGATAATTAATTTTCAGCAAATAAGAAAAAGGAAACAACTAAAACCTGGAGAAATTTTTCCTTTTTGTCGAAATGCAATCAACATTCCAAAATCCCCAGAAGATGCCTTAAAAAGCTCCATTTATGAGTTCAAGAGATCTTGCGTCGTGTCATTCCCAATAACTATTGTAATAGTTAATAACATTCCTCTATTAACTTCAACCTTCATAGTAAAATTTAGTCTAAAATAGACACTAAGATTTAAAAACACCTCAGCTGCAAACAACGAAGAAGAAAGTTGTCTTTCTTATTTCTCATTGATGATTGTAAGAGACTGTGAGTACAAAAAAGACCTATGTTTCAGATTGGCTTTGATTACTTCCTTCGCTCTCTCCATGGTATAAAAAAACCAATTGTTGGCTTTTCTTCACTATCAGTCAAGTGAAGTACCCTCACCAAAGACTCACAAACTCAGATAACAAATTGGCATTAAGACAAAGATTCTCTATCTTCCAATATAATTCTAGAAATCTCCACTCCAGCATTAGACCTAGCATGCTGAGATGCAACTCACTTATTACTTGTAAATATTTGTCTTAACACTTTCTTCATCACAAAAAAAGACTGAAGAGACAAAAAATTTGTTACAAATCTTGTCACAGTAGGACGACACAAATTTAATGTAGCACCCCCTTACCATAGAGTACCCACCGGAACGCCCGTAGGTCATTCCGGTACATATCCTACGATAAGAGACCACTACTG
>JANZLF010000006.1:11570740-11594145 GCA_026546835.1 Erythroxylum foetidum | reverse complement strand
CCAGATGATACAAAAGGAAGATATTCTAGAACGTCAGACAGTTAGTTAGTTGGAGTTAGTTACAGGACTCAACTAATGACCGTTTCTAGAAGATTCAAGAAATAGTTTTCAAGAAGATAGTTGGAGACTTAGGCTATAAATACTAGTTCTAGTCGAAGACTAAAATAAAGAATGCTTTTACATTAGCAAAAATTCTATATTTAAAGTGCAAAAGAAGTAAGCAAATACATCTCTAACCTAAAGCTCAAAAATACTTTTCTTAGAGAGAGAAAGGTACGTTAGAGCCTGGAGAGGCTAATACAGCTGATAAAGAATACTTTGTGATATAGACCTGAAGAGGCTCTACAAGTGTAGAAATAATACTTGTAAAGTTGGAAGAGTATAGTGAAATCTCATACTAACTTTGAGGACTGGACATAGCTCAAGGTTTGGGGTGAACCAATATAAAATTGTAGCATCTATTTTCTAATCCTTATCTTTTAATTTTCTTGTTATTAGATGAGTAGATAATATTACTTGTGATTGTATTACTTATCAACTTTAGCAAAGTGGTTTAGTAATCATTTGAATTTTCGTAAAGAAATTCAAAAAGTCTCAAAAGATTAATATTTTTGGAAAAAAATTACACAATTCAACCCCCTTCTTATGTAGTTTACATATCATATCGGATTTCTCTATTAACAAGTGATTTACTTCAAGAAAAACTATGCATGATCGCGGCCTATTGCACTAGCTTTTGTCACGATCATGGCATGGTCCCCCATAATTGTGGGCCTAGTTTTAGATTGTTAGTTTCTACCTTGTGTACATGTTGAACCAGTTGAGGAAAAGTCACTCTAAATTGGTGTATTTGGTTTTGATTAAGGCTTAGAATGAACCTAGATTATTGCTTGATTAATTGATTAAGATCTTGATAAATTTAGGGTTAACTGATGTCAAAATTTAAAGAATGTACTATTTTGATGTCAATGTATCCAAATCTAGAAATTATGATGTGATAAAGGAATAAAGTTATTCTTATGAACGCAAATATGATCTTAAGGATATGAGTAATGTATATTAGGCATGAATGAATGAGCATTGAAGAACATGAGGCAATTATGAATTAAAATTGGGTAATTGTATGAATATATTGCTAGAAAATTTTAGTGAATGTATGAGTAATGAATTTGGAGTAAATCAAGCTTACTTAAAGTATAAACCTGATTGCAAACTAGTTGTATACAAGCTTTAATGCTTGAATGGATAAGATACTTGTACAAGAATACATACTGGGAAAGTCAATTGAGCATGCATTGAAACATGAAACATATAAATGTGAATGATTGTATATTGATATGATTAAACAAATTAATGATTTATGAACTATGTGTGTATTGAATGATGATAGATGCACAAGGTGATCGTTAACATCTAGACATTACTGGAACATATGTATAACTAATTGATAAATGCCAGACTTAGATCCAAGGAGTTTGATATATATTTCATGAGTACACAAAAATGAAAGGAAACGAAAACATAGTATATGAATTGATGCATCTCATCACATTGAAATGCATGATCAGATAAAGGAGACGTGACCAAAGTGACATATGTGGAGAAAAGAGCCTTGAGCTTAGGATTATGAAAAAGAGCCTCAAGCTAGATGACATGGACTCGATATCCACATTAGATATAGACCAGAAATGATCTCAGTATCTACAACAGATAAGGAACAATAAATTAGGTTGATAGGCACTTGTTCAGAACAAAACAAAAATGAAAATGTAAACAAATGTGCATTTGCATATACATTCCTACATGTATCAAATGATTGAATTGAAATGAATTATTAAATTGTTTTGAAATAATGAATTATAGTTGAAGTTAATAAACGATGTGTTGTGATATGCAATGCTAGCTTATATGATATGCTTGTGGAAGTATGGTAACTTTGATATACTTGTTTTTGAGATTTAACTTAAGTGAATACATCGATGATGGTTCACTTACTGAGTTCACAACTAATCAAAATTGCAATGTTGTTTTTCAGGTTCAAGGGAGTTCTAGCTACTAAGGTGATATAGTAGGAGCCTAGTACTTGCATTTTGGGGATAAGAATAACTCAAAGGTTTAATCAGTTGAATCTAATAAGTCTAGTTAGAGTCTTGTGTATTAGCATCCCATTTCATGTTATATTTTTGGTACTGAGATTGAACTCATAAAAATGTTGTGTTGTATATATGTATTCTGAATTGTAATGATACATGTGACTTTTATGTTTATGAGTGAAATGGGAAGAAATAAACATTTAGAATGCTTATAATATGTTTGATGTCGTTGATGAGTTAGTTTGATTGTCCGAATGTACCATTTTCATAGAGTATGTTCTCAAATATCCTCTAGTATGTATGGGCTTATGCTCTATAGGAGTGGTATGCTACATCTTTTGTAGAAAATTATGAGGTTAATACTCTACTTTCATTGCTTAATAACTCCACCTCTCTTCTAACTGGAACCCTTTGGCACTAACCTTTACAAGTGATATTACTAATGTTTTAAAAACTAGAAGTTAAACCATTAATATAAGAGGTTTAAGATTTAAAAATTCAATTGTTATTAGATCATCATAAAACTAGTTAACAATTAAATAAAATTGAAAATTTTGAAATATGATTGAAGGAGACTATCCTTATTTATCGAAGAACTTGAAGTTTAATAAAAAAAGAAAATTGTTATATAAAAATTAACTAATTTGTTTTGATTTATAAAAATTGATTAATTTATAAAGTTGACAGATTAATTGATAAGCTGGTCAATTTTTAACAACAAGGTTTATTAAAGTAAAAAAATCAAAAAAATTAAATACTAAACTGAAAAGTCACTTAGTTTAAGGTTTTAACGATTGAATTGACTTAATCGATTGGGTTTTTTTTAATCATTGCTATTACATAAAAATTTCTTTCGATAACTTCATAACCAAGATCAATATTTAGTCTATTAAGATTACTCTTCCTTTCTTTTTAATATGTCCTCCCTTTTTTACCTTGAAAAGTTCATTATCTATATGTCAATCTCATAAAAGTCATGCCACACAATATCAAAGATTATACTTATTAATTATTATTAATGTTAGTTCCATTGACCTTTGGGGTCTTGTTCCTCAAGTATTAGTAAACTTTATACTATTCAAGACTTGCCTTGAATTCTAGCCAACTCAGCGATGTACTCAAATGCAATTGTACAAAGTCAATTAAAAATACTTAATTAAATTAGAGTAATCTTAGAGTATCAAATTGTAAAGAATTAGAATGTTAAATCTATTAATCTTATCTAACAAAAAAACCAAATAAACAAAGCATTATTGAAAGGCAATTTAATCACTAAACTAATAGAAACAAGGTTACTAAAATAACCAAAAAAATATTAAGACAAACATTATAGATTCTGAGTTCACTTATATAAAATTCCAATTATCAAACAAGATAGATTACCTAGGTTGAAATGAAAACTAACCTAAAGTATATATGTCCTTTATCGAGACACACAAGTTTCTAATTAGGTAAATATCACCTTTTAATGTAAGGCCCCAAATTACACCCTAGTAGGAATGTTACATGTTCATGAAAGTATATAAGTTAGGTGTTAAAATTGTATTATGATTGTGAATTGCATAAGTATTGAATCTTGGTTTGATGGACCATAATTGGTAACTTAGAATTAATTGTTACCACTAGAAATTGATGAATGCAAATGTGCATTTGGGCTAGGAAAATTATCAAGTGGCAAGATAAGTTGATACATAAAAATTGGGATGATTAAGCCTATACGTTTAGTGACATTTGACATTAGTAATTAAATGACAAATGGTCTAATAGAATTATGACATTTGATAACCACACATGAAGACATGTGGATGAATTCATTGAAGGACAAGTAGCTTACCTTCACGTGTGGCATGTGGCTATTGTAAACCAAGGCACCTTGCATCCAAAGAGTTATGCAAGTGATGAATCATCTTTCTCTTTTAATCTTTCTTCATTCTCTCTATCCTTTGCTCATCTCCACTGAAATCCCTCACTCTCTCACAATTCCTAGGATTTTTGCTTCAATTTGCATCATCTTAACTAGGAATCTTTGCAATATGTTGCATCAAGGAAGCTAGATCTTGTTATTTTCTATACCATTTTCTTGGTGCTAAAATTTGCACCTTGATCTTGGATGTGTGTTGGTTGTTTGGAAGGGTTAGATTAGCTAATTCTTTGGAGTTGAAATTTGAAGTTAAATAGGTAATGGAATTCTAAACTTGATAGCCAGTATTAATACAAGTTATATGATGATTGAATTGGCATAGAATATGTGTTATGATGTTGATAAATGAGTGTTGGAAAAGTGAGCTTTGTATGGCAACTCTACTTTAGTTATAATACATAAAATACTATGATTTGTGAGCTACCTAATGAATATTTTTGAATTGGATTTAGACATGAATTGGATGAGGAATTGAATCATAAGATAGAATTAAGGTGAAATGAATGGACTTCGATGAAGGGGTATTGAATGGAGAATGAAGGAGTTACAATTTAGAGACAAATTGAAGGCTATGGGTGAGTGAAACTTTGATTCACTCATCCCATGATTGTGGGGGATTATTGTGGGATCTATATAGCCCTTCCCACAATCATGGGAAATGTTTATGAATAAGAAAAGGTTGGTTTGCACAATTGTTGAACTATATAAGGTTAAGACACTTTATAATGATGTAATTGGACTTGATTAGGGTATGAAACGAACCTAGTTTGATGTGGAATTATTTCATTAAAGATTGAATGAGGTTTGGATTATTAATTGAGGTAATAACTTAAGGAAGGTGTTATTTGATATCAAAGTGTCTAATTTTGAAACTTATGAGTTGTTAAAGGATGAAGTATACTTATGAATACTAATGTGTTTTAAAGAATAAGAATTATGTGTTAGTTATTAATATGTGTGAATTGGGAGCTTGTGTGAATACATGTACTGTGTAATTACTTAATGTATTCGTTGGTTAATTATTGCAAATGTTTATGTTTGTTAGGCATGTTAAGTTTGATCAAATGTGAATGAATATGTTCAATTTGAGCAAAATGAAATAAAGTCATATGTTATGCACTACATCATTACAAGTGATTCTAAAATCTGAAATGTTTTATTTTAAAACTTCCAAATCTTAGTAGTCATGGGTAAATAGGCACACCTACAAGGGTCTATAGCTGCTTCTGTGACACTAAGGTATCTTTTGTAACTTGACACTAAGGTGTCTTTTATACTTGACACTAGGATGACTTTTGATATTTGACACAACTATATCTTCTAATAATGAGACATAAGTGTCATATGTTCTGTGATATCAATCATAGGCAGCTTCTGTTCTGGTTCCGTTATCCACTTCTGTATAAACGACTAGTAGGCTAATTTGTTTTGTGCTCTGGTATATATTCATTTATGTAACAAGCTAAGTTCTGATTTGATATAAAGTAAATTATGGTCTGCTAAAATTTTTGTTATGTACTAACACAATTATATCCTGTTCTGAAACTTTTAAGTTCTGTTCTGAAGTAATGATGTTCTGTTTTGATACTTATATGATTTGCTCTGATTCATATATATTCTATTCTATTATGATGCTTTTAATGGTCTGAACGCTCTTTAATTTGAATAATTAAAGATTTCTTATGATTTGACCAAATTTAGTATATGTGAATGCTAGACAATTCTAAAAAGCAGTTGTCATTTTATATCTTATTGAGTTATTTTCCCACTAAGTTATATGTTTAGCACGGTAGTTTTGCCTCTATGTATGTTCTGATAAGAAGATCTAAGGCTGGGAAAACCACAGTGGCTAATGAAGGATGTGATGTAATTTGGAAAATATTTGTTTATGTTGTTTTTGAGCTGTAATCAATGTATAAGACGTATTTGTATTTTGGTGTAAATGGTTTGTAATAACTATAATATAGGATGTATTTAGATTTAAAGCATGTTTACAACAAGTATAATGTGTATAATGTATTCTATTTATTTATGTCAACAATCGATGAATGTAAAGCTTGTTGCCTTATTTTAAAGAAATTTTTTAAATGTCTTGTTTTGTTTAGACAAGTGAGTGACATCCTTACATCCTCTTAGTGGGTATGTGGGTGTTACATTGTTTGGTATTAGAGCATAGTGGGTTGTTCCCTATTTTTTAAAGTTAAATATGGAAAGATCTCATGAAACCGTTGACGAGGTTGCTGAGAGTAATAATCCTGCGTGATCTCATTCGTCTATATCGGGTGGGGTTAATTAAGATGAAGTTGAAATACCACCACCTCCATCTTCAGCTTATGGGGAGGCTTTAGTTAAGTTTTCACAAGACATGATGACTTTGCTACACCCATAACCATACCCAAGGCTCTAATATATCAGTTGCGAAAGTATGGAGCTGAAAAATTCACTGGAACATCTATGGAGGAGTCTGAAATGGTAAAATTTTAGTTGGAAAATATGAAAAAGGTATTAGATAAAAATAGTTGCCCACCTGACCAAATGGTTTATTATGCTATCTCTCTTCTTCAAGGAGCAGCCTGAGTGATGGAAGTTTGTTCTAAGGTATCCTCAGTTACCCCAGCCTTTGACTTAGGATTTCCTTTCCCAATAATTTAAAGTCAAGTATGTTACGTGATAAGTATAAAATGCATCGTATTTTAGGGTATAGTTTGATATATGCTTAGTTGTTTATTTGATTGTTTAGTATGTGTTTAGGGTAGAATTGTGTTAGTTTGTGATTTATTTGTTTTTTAAGTGCTTTATGGGTTAGAACAATCCTTTGAGCTTAAAATATGATATTTTTGAGGTACCTTGATGTGTTTGTTAGTGTTTTAGGGTCAATATTGAAGAACAAAGAAGTTTCAGAGACATTCAGGTCGAAACAATGGCCCACAATCATGGCACAATAGGCCATGACTGTGACACCCTAGTTCAACCTTAAACAAAAAAGAATGTAAATAGAACATGAGGAACTAAGGAGCTTTCGCATCAGCCACCATTGGAAAACCCTAGAGAGAATTGGCAAGGGATTGACAAAGAGACAAAGGAAGAGGGATGTGGAGAAGAAGCTGACTTGAAGTACTTCCCAGAATAAGAGGTTTCCTGACATTGCTGCCTCCATCATCCGTTTAGATCTATTTTTTTATGTATTTTCAATTTTATTGTTGTATAGAATTGGAATACCCGTTGTTGCTAGGATTTTGTGAATGTTGAGGATGTCTAAACTCACTTTCGAGGATTTAGTTTTGAATTAATGAAATTTGATTGTTTATGCTTTTATTGGATATTTTGTAATTTAATTTCTGTAATTGCATAATTCGGTAATAGGTTGAGAGGGTGAATCAAGTGAAAAATAATTAAATTAGGCTAACGACAGTTAGGCAATTTAATAAAACGAGAATTAAATCAAATTGGTAAATTGTGTGAAGAGAGATCTTACAATAGTTTCCGATAGTTTATTAGACAACTTCAGATCTAATTAGGGGTTTTGATAGATTGTTAATTGAGACAATGCAATTCCCATAATTCGATTAGGGTTTATAAATTAGGATTAATGGTTATAATTTGAGAGAGAGTAATAAACCCTAGAATGGTCTAGAGCCAATAATCCAATAAATTCATAATTAATTAGGCTATCATTAAGGATAGGTAAAATTCCCCTTTCTCTCAATTGGTAGTTCCTTAGGTTGATTTGTGAGTGTGCGTTATAATTTTCCAATTTGTTAATATTTCATGGTTGATTTTTAAATTAATTTGCTTAATTGAATTACATTCTTGTTTTAGTTTTATGACATTTGAATTATTATGAATTGTTTGGTCTTAGACTTTAGGATTAGATTATTACTCCTTGTGGTATCGACACCTTAGGTACTAAGTGAACAACCTATATGCTTGTGAATTATTTAGGTTACATATTAAAACTTACAGATTTAAAAAAATCACGATCATTATGGAAGCTTATAGAAAGGAGAGGTGGAAGCAGTTATTGTATCTGAAACAGAGAAGCATGTTTATTGTTGAGTACGATAGGGAATTTAATATACTTAGTAAGTATGCACTTGATCTGTACTTATTAAGGAGTTCCGGTGTCATCAGTTTGAGGATAGTTTGAATGATTCGATCAAAGAACATCTTACGGCATTCACGCTTTTGTAGCAAGTGAGCTATCATCAGTTGGTATAAGCTGCCATTAAGATATAAAAGCAAGAAATGGTTAAGAGAGAAAGGGTTCAGCAGTTCTGCTAGAAGAGGTCAATCCTCGGGTAAGAGAAGCCATAAAGGTGTTTCTATGGTACAAGAATTCAATTGGAGATCTGCAGCTAGGGGAAGGTGAGAAGACTTTTCCTCATCGGTTGATTTTGGTAGGGGTTCTTCTTTGGGTCAAGGTTCTAGTGCTCCTGAGTGTCCTCATTGCTCCAGACGCCATTGGGGTACTTATAAGAGGACTACCGATGTATGTTTTTGATGTGGCAACCCTGATCATTTCATAACAAACTATCCTATGAGATAGCCTTAGATAACCTTCAGATGTGTATCGATTATAGGCAATTGAACAAGGTCACAGTGAAGAATAAGTATCTATTGCCAAAGATAGAAAATCTGTTTGATCAATTGAAAGGTGCAGGAGTATTTTCCAAGATAGATCTGCTATCAAGGTACTATCAACTTCGGATAAAGGATGTGGATGTTTCGAAGACTACATTCTGGACCCATCATGGATATTATGAATTCCTGGTAATGTCATTTGGGTTAAGTAATGCTCCAGTTGTGCTCGTGGATTTGGTGAATGAAGTGTTTAGACCCTATTTAGATCAGTTTGTCATGGTATTCATAGATGATATCTTAGACTATTCCAAAAATGAGCACAATGATGTTCAACAACTCAGGATTGTGTTACAAACTCTGCAAGAAAAACAATTGTATGCCAAGCTAAGTAAGTGTGATTTCTGGCTTTAGGAAGTATCTTTTCTAGGACATATTGTCTCTTCTCAAGGGATTAGAGTTGATCCTAGTAAGATTGAAACAATTATTAACTGGAAGCCACCACGAACTGTGACAAAAGTGAGTAGTTTTCTAGGTTTGGTTGGTTACTATCTCTAGTTTGTGAAGGGATTTTTGGTCATAGCATCCCCTTTGACTAAATTGATATGGAAAGGAATGAAGTATGAATGGTCTACTAGATGTCAAACTAGTTTTAATCAATTAAAAAGAATACTTAACGAAGCTCCTATATTGGATCAACCTAATTTTGGTAAAGAATATGCTATGTTAGTGATGCATCTATAAACGATTCGACATATGTTTTAATGCAGGATGGAAAGGTGATTGCATATGCCTCTAGGCAACTAAAGCCACACAAACAGAACTACCCTACATATGATCTTGAGCATGCAACAATAGTGTTTGTTCTGAAAATTTGGTGACACCATTTATATGGTGAAAAGTGCAGGATATTTACTGATCATAAAAGTATGAAATACCTACATATCCAAAAGGAACTTAACTTGAGACAATGACATTGATTAAAATTATTTAAAGACTATAACTATATTGTGGATTACCATCCTGGTAAGGCTAATGTTATAGTTGATGCCTTAAGTCGAAAGACAATTTTGACATTGTCAGTACAAAAGAGTGAGTGGCGACTTGCATCTGATGGGGTTTCAATGGCTTAATTGAAAGCTAGACCTAACTTGAGATAAGAAGTCTGTGATGCTCAGAAAGTTGATGATAATTTGCAACAACTTATCTTAACAACTTGGGAAGACAAATAACCTAACTTTTATGTGAAAGGAAATGGTGATCTGTATTACAGAGAATGATTTTGTGTACCAACGGGTGATGAATTGAATAAAAAACTATTATTTGGGGCTCATAATACTATCTTTACAATGCACATTGGTGGAAACAAAATGTATTAAGATCTGAAGCATCATTATTGGTGGTTTGGTATGAAATGTGATGTTGTAGAATATATATCCAAATGTTTGATATGTAAGCAGGTTAAAGTTGAGCACCAAGTTCCATCTGGTTTATTACATCCTATTTCGATTCCTTAATGAAAATGGGATAACATTACCATGGATTTTGTCACTGGGCTTCCTCTCACTAAAAAAAAGCATGATGCTATATGGGTGATTGTGGATAAGCTCACCAAATCTGCTTATTTTGTGTCTTTTTTTCCTGATTATCTATTTGATAAGCTTGTAGATATATATGTCAATGAAATAGTAAAATTGCATAGGATACCGTTGTCTATTATTTTTTATTGTGATCCTCAATTTACTTCAAGATTCTAGAAAAGTCTACAAAAGGCTCTGGGTACTCAAGTCAAGTTTAGTACCACTTTCCATCCACAGACAAATGGACAATCTAAACGGGCAATTCAAGTGTTGAAAGAGATGCTTCGGGGTTATATGTTTGAACTCTTAGGAAGTTAGGAAAAATATCTTGCTTTGATGGAGTTTGCTTATAACAACAGATATTAGACAAGTATTGACATGGTGCCTTATGAAGCCTTATATGGTAGGAATTGTAGAACTCCAGTTTGTTGGACTAAATTAAGTGAAAACAAGATTATCATACCTTATATTGTGAAAGATACTGAAGAGAAAGTTCAAGTTATCTAATAAAGATTGACAGCCGCCAATGATAAGCAAAAATCCTATATTGATTTAAAAAGGAAAGATATTGAGTATCAAGTAAGAGATAAAGTATTTTTTAAAGTTTCACCATGGAGAAACATACTTTGATTTGGGAAGAAAGGTAAGCTCAGTCCACGATACATCAGTCCCTATGAGATTCCTAAGAGAGTCAGACCAATAACTTATCAGTTAGCTTTTCCTAAAGAATTGACTAAGTTGCACGATGTGTTTCATGTTTTTGTGTTAAGAAGATATCGATCTGATGATATACATAAGACTCTTGTGCAAGAAATTTAAGTATAATCGGATTTGTCTTATAAGGAAGGGCCTATGTCTATCTTAGCCAAAGAAGTCCAACAACTTAGAAATAAACAAATACCTCTGGTGAAAGTACTTTAGCAACACCAAGAACTCGAGGAAGCAACTTGAGAACTGGAATCAACCATGAGAGCTCAGTATCCTCAGCTATTCTCATTAGGTATGACTTTTGAGTACAAAATTTGTTTAAGGGGGGGAGAAATGTAAGGCCCCAAATTATATCCTAGTAGGAATGTTGCATATCCATGAAAGTATGAGTTAGGTGTTAAAATTTTATTATGATTGTGAATTGCATAAGTCTTGCATCTTGGTTTGATGGACTATAATTAGTAACTTGGAATTAGTTGTTACCATTGGAAATTGATGAATGAAAATGCACATTTGGACAAGGAAAATTGTCAAGTGGCAAGACAAGTTGATATATGAAAATTGGATGATTAAGCCTATACATTTAGTGACATTGGACATTAGTAATTAAGTGACAAATGGCCTAATAGAAGTATGACATTTGGCTGCCACATATGAAGACATATAGATGACTTCTTTAAAGGACAAGTAGCTTACCTTCATGTGTGACATGTGGACATTGTAAACCAGGACACCTTGCATCTAAAGAGTTAGGCAAATGATGAATCATCCTTCACTTTTGATGTTTCTACCTTCTCTCTATCCTTTGCTCCCTTCCATCGAAATCTCTCACTCTCTCACAACTCCTGGGATTTTTCTCTTCAATTTGCATCATCATCACTTGGAATCTTTGTAAAATGTTGCACCAAGGAAGCTAGATCTTGTTATGTTCTATGTAATTTCTTGGTGCTAAGATTTGCACCTTTATCTTATATGTGCGCTGGTTATTTGGAAGGGTTAGATTAGCTGGTTATTTGGAGTTAAATTTTGAATTTAAATAGGGAAGGGAATTATAAACTTGATAGCAATTTTTAATACAAGTTCTATGATGATTGAATTGGTATAGAATATGTGTTACAATGTTGATAAATGAGTACTAGAAAAGTGAGCTTTGTATGGCAAATTCTATTTTGGTTATGATGTATGAAAGACTATGACTTATGAGCTGCCTAATGAATATTTTTGAATTGGATTTTGACATGAATTGGATGAGGAATTGAAGTATAAGTAAGGTAGAATTGAGGTGAAATGAATGGAATTTAATGAAGGTGTATTGAATGAAGTATGAAGGAGTTACAATTTAGAGACAAATTGAAGGCTATGAGTGAGTGAATTGAAGGTTCACTCATCCCACAATCGTGGGATTTATATAGCCCTTCCCATGGTCATGGGAAATGCTTAAGAATGAGAAAAGGTTGGTTTGTGCAATTGTTGAACTGTATAAGGTTAAGGCACTTTATAATGATATAATTGAACTTGATTGGGGTGTGAAATGATCCTAGTTTGATATAGAATTAGTTAATTAAAGATTAAATGGGGTTTGGATTATTAATTGAGCTAATAACTTAAGGAAGGAGTGATTTGATATCAAAGTGTCTAATTTTGAAACTTATGAGTTATTAAAGGAATGAAGTATACTTAGGAATGCTAATGTGTTTTAAAGAACAAGAATTATGTGTTAATTGTTAATGTGTGTGAATTGGGAAATTATGTGAATACATGTAACGTGTAATTACTTAAAGTATTCATTGGAGCATTATTACAAATGTTTATGTTTGTTAGGCATGTTAAGTTTAATCAAATGTAAATGAATATGTTCAATTTGAGCAAAATAGAATAAAGTCATATTTTATGCACTACATCATCTATATCTACATCCGATTTTGAAATTTGAAATGTTTTGTTTTAAAACTACCAAGTCCTAGTCATAGGCAAATAGGTATGCCTAGACGGGTCTGCAGCTGCCTAAACAGGTCTGCAACTGCGTCTGTGTCACTAAGGTGTCTTCTGTAACTTGACACAAAGGTGTCATCTGTACTTGATGCTATAGTGTCTTCTGATATTTAACACAACAATGTCTTTTGTTTTGTGATACCAATCATAGGTATCTTCTGTTCATAAAGGACTAGTAACCTAATTTGTTTTATTTTCTGATATATGTTTATTTCTGCAACATGCTAAGTTCTGATTTGATACAAGGTAAATTCTGATATGCTACAAGTTCTGTTATGTACTAACACAATTATGTCCTGTTTTAAGAACTTTAAATTTTGTTCTGAAGTAATGATGTTCTGTTCTGATACTTTATGATTTGCTCTAATGCATGTATATTCTGTTCTGATCAATTATATTATGTTATGATGTTTTTAATGGTCTAATCATTCTTTAATTTGAATAATTAAAGATTGCATATAATATGATCTGATTCATTACTAGTGAATGGTAGATGATTGTTAGAAATAATCTCCATTTTATATCTTTTTTAGTTATTTCCCCACTAAGCTTATATGCTTAGCACAGTTGTTTTGCCTCCGTGTATGTTTTGATAAGAAGATTTAAGGCTGGGACAACTACAGTGTCCAGTGAAGGATGTGATGTAATTTGAAAAATTTTTGTTTGTGTTATTTTTGAGCTGTAATCAATGTATAAGACATATTTGTATTTTAGAGTAAATGGTTTGTAATAACTTATTTATATTTAAAACATGTTTATGACAGGTACAATGTGTATATGTATTCTGTTTATTTATGTCAACAATCGATGAATGTAAAGCTTGTTGCCTTGTTTTACAGAAATTTTTGGTTTGTCTTGTTTTGTTTAGATATGTATTAGGGGACATCCTTACATCCTCTTAGGGGGTATGTGGGTGTTACATTTAATGTGTAATTTAACCTAATCAAACTTATTAAGCAAAATTAATCTATTAGTTATCAGTAAAGTCTCGGATATAGTCATACTCTAACTCTAAAGTGTTTATTCTCCTAAGAGAAATCATATTTCACTTGTTTATTTTTTACATAATCCTATTATTGAATATATGATGACTAAGCACAAAATCAACAATTAAAAATAAGAGAATGAATTCAAACAACCAATAATCAAAGCATATATTGATAACTTAAAAAACTATATAAGCTACATCCCTAACGCTAACTAAGATTTCTAAACACTAAAAATGGTAAAAACTAAACACAAACAACAAATACTCTCATAAAGAAAAGAGTAGAAGAAAGAGCTGATAAAAGTTGTTGCTTGACTTCGTTAATCTTGCTCCAACCTTCCTTCATTGTTAAGAAACTATGAAACCTAATAACAGTCTCCTCAAAAGTCTACTAGAAGTCCCCTAAATTAATTCTAAAATAAGTATTTATAGATAGGATTACAAAAATAGTTATATAGGGTTTGAACTTTATAAATCATGTGTCCTTATAAATTGTGTTTGAGAACTAGCACTGATCTTATTTTGGAACTTTTATTCTTTGTTAATCAATATAAATGGTCCCTAACATTAAGTTATAATTAGTGCCAGTTTTGTATTGTTCCTCTTTGTAAAATTAAGACGTGTTTAGCACTAATCTTGTTTTCTTCTCAGCCTATGAAACGTTTGTGAAAGATAATTGCATGTTATCTCAACTAAACCATGCTTTCCTTTACCAACTTCCTTTGTCGAAATATTTCAGGCAAAATTGACTCTCAAAGTTTTTAACAAAGTTATTTTCCATCTTTG
Source organism: Erythroxylum foetidum (assembly GCA_026546835.1). Taxonomy (NCBI): domain Eukaryota; kingdom Viridiplantae; phylum Streptophyta; class Magnoliopsida; order Malpighiales; family Erythroxylaceae; genus Erythroxylum; species Erythroxylum foetidum. The sequence continues at coordinate 11,579,499 of JANZLF010000006.1, read as the reverse complement.
TATCTTTTAAATGACTATAAAAACTCCTCGATTAGACATCTGTGAAGAAAGTTACACAAAATCTCATATTATCTTCTTAAATTCATCACCTATAAGATATAAGATAATGAACTAAACATGAAAAAATTGATTCATATTAAGCATGTTATAACATTGCCAAATACTAAGTAAATTTAACTTTATATAATAAATAAAATATAGACTTATCATTTATAAGATAGATTTTAGTTAAGATTAGCAATTGCTCTAATCATGAAGACTTTTTCAATATTCTTATGAAACTTTCTTGTGGAACTCTTCAATGTTTTTAAACTTGACATAACTTCAAATTTAAGTTAGAATACACTTTCAAGGATCTTCTCACCATAAATTTCTACCTTGAACAAGTTATCAATTCTTGATATTCCTCACTGTAAGCTGGGAGGAGACTTAGCCCCTTGGTAAGAGTAAAAAACATTATTTCTTTAGACATCTTCTATAACATTTTCAAAGGGTATTTTCCAAACAATAAATCTTTAGATAACTATCAACAACAAAGTTAACAGAAAACCAAAGAATTGTGTGTAAAGGTCAAGGTTTGTTTTGCCAAATAGCACAACAATGGACATACTTAATGATAGTAATTTCAAGTGATGATAAGGGATTAAGCTAACCATTGCATCACTTGTTACCTTAATTTTAGCAATGATAATCTCAACTCCTTTGCAATCAATATACTATACTGCCATTAAAAAGACTAATGACAAATGTACCCTCACCCATCAATAATCTAGTGATAATTTCATTTGCAATCACACAAGTTGAAACTATAGGTGGACTAATGACAAATATAACTACCCATGAATAATCTGGCAATTATTTCATATGCAGTCGTACAACAACTAACTACATATTCATGTAAATATCACACCATTGTCTCCTCATTCCTAAAATACAAAAAAAAGTAGATGAAAAGTGTGCCTTCATCACAGTATTATAGATTTCAAACCGTTTCGTTTGGTAATAGTCAAAAATAGAAAAAAAATGTGTACGTCATACCAGATATAAGTACTAGTTGGTACCATTGATTTCTTCCGGTGCTGGATGGTGCCAACTAGTACCGATAAAATAATGGTAACTTTTGTAAATTTCAAAATTTTGAGAACCAAAATTTAAAAAAATCAAATAAATTTATCAAGCACCCACTGCCTATCTTACATGTCACTCACAAACCAAACCTTATCCCTACCTTCCTCTCTTTTATCATTATGTGTTGCGTCACTTTTGTCTATCGCTCCATATGTTTCTTCGACGGGACCTGCTACATCTGAGCATATCTGGTGCATCGTTTCTTCATCCAACTGCTTCTCCATCAGTACTTGCTCATTGCTACTTCTCCTTCTTGTTGCTTGTCCATTGTTGGCTCGCTAGCTCCCTATTGCTCTATCCATCACTTGCATTATATTGTTCTGCTTTGTGTCTAAGACAATGTTAAGGTAGAAGATACTTGACAGTTAACACATAATAGTTTTGTAATTGTAAATGATTATGAACTTAGTATGTAGTGTGTTATACACTTGTCATTTGTACAAATTATAGTTAATTTTTAGGTTTGGAATTTTCAATGTTTTTTGTTAAAAATCATATTTTTTCTAATTTTGATTTATTACAATTATAGTATATTTTTAATTAAGTTTATATATATTGTATGAGAAAACTATAAATTCATATTAATCCATGGCAATAATTGAGCTTTCACAAAATAAAACCAAAAGAAAAAAAATTAGATAGAAGACATTGATTTTAAATTGCATATAAACACCAATTTTATTATTGACATACTGAATTAACTACACTTCTTTGAGTATCCATTCTCTCTCTCTCTAATTTTATAGTATTATGATATTGATATTAATCATTACAGTTACCCCAAAAGGAAACTTCATTTTAGAATAGAAAAGTTCAAACCATGTAAGCCTTGTATACATAATGTTGTCAGTTGGAACATGTAGGCCCATCAATGATTCCTTTAATGTAAATAATAAAGTGATGACAACCTTCTAAAGAAAAAAAAAAGAAATTTTAAATATAGCTAAAATTTGAGAAAGTAGTCATTTTCATGGTAGAAAATTTTTAAAATCAGGAGCTTATTTAATTACAATTTTTTTTTGTAAATAAATGAACAGAAGATTAAGTAATCTTGATAATTCAAACCATACCATTTGTTTGTATGATTGATTCAATAATCTAGCTTGGGTTCATATTAAATTGATTCTTTGAATGGAAAACTATACCAATTGTTTGTATTGCAACAAACATTTGAAAGGTGGGAGAATCATTATATTAAAAAAAATCATTTAGTTAGATTCAAAGGTGATGAGGAGCCTTGTAAGAAAGTTAACCATGACATGAAATGACAAATGAAAACTTTACTTGAAGATTATCACCATGAGAAAGACAAAAGGCGAAGATTGAAATACAAAATTGGTAAAGAAAATTTTTTTATAGTGCTCAGGATGATACTAGAAATGTTGAAGATAGTATTCCTTTCCAATAAGAAAGAATTGTTGCATCTGATGTGGGAAAGGGAAGAAGATATGAATCTAACTATTTTCAAAATACGAAGAACTTTTAAAGCTCAACCTTTAATTTGTAATGCCTTACAATCTAAAGAAGTAGTTCATAAAGTGAACATAATAAAGGCTAGATGATGGTAAGATGCAAATGTATAATTTAATGCTATTCAGTCTTTTTATTACTAACCTACTGTAGATGTTGTTGCCTTTTACAGTTCAAAATATAAAGCTCTTTCAATTGATAACTACAGAGCTAATCTTTTGAGTAGTTCTATTTATAAAATTAAAAAGTTTTTGGATGAAAAAAGAATAACTTAGAGAACTTATAGGTGTTCAATCATATGCTATAGTCGGAAAATTAAAAATAAGAGTCTATTATCAATTTTTTTGTTTATTCTACTAAAGGGAAAATATTTTTTAAGTCTATTGATACATCTGGCCTTGTTAGAAATGATGATAATCTGTTTCAAATATTTGATTTTGTTTATAAAGCAACTGAAAAAAAAAAGGTTTCAAAACAAGTATAATTCCTTTTAATAGACTCCTTACGTTACATATTATGTTGATCTGATGTTGAAAAATATAAGAGATTTTAAATACTTTCCTATCATTGACAAAACTGTGCAAAAATCAAGAAAAATGACCAAGTTTATTTACAATCCTGCATGGGTTCTAAATTTATTGAGAAAGGGTTTCACTATTGCTAGGAATTTGTAATATCCTACCATTACAAGATTTGTAACTAATTTTTTTTATCATTTCATTACTTTGTTCTAATGAAGAATAAGTTAAGACAAATGTTTAGTTGCATCTCAGTATGACAAGTTTAATGTTGGAATAGAGTTTTCTATAATTATACTTAAAGATCATGAATTTTGGTCCTAATCTTAATTTGTCTTGAGAGTTTGTTAATCTTTAGTGCAAGTACTTTGTCTAACTAATAGTGATAAGAAGACAACAATAAGTTATTTTAATAATGTCATAAATAAGCAAAGGAAATAATCAAATCCAATCTAAAAAATAGGCATTATTTGTATATACTTTATCTTGCAGTCATCAATGAAAGATAAAAAATGAGAACTTTACTCTTTGTTGATTGTTGCTATGGTGTTTTTGAATCCTAATATTTATTTTAGACCAAATTTTACAAAAAAAATTGAAACAAATATAGGAATACTATTAATTATTATAACAATTGTTGCATATGAAATGATTGCTATGGTGATTTTGTGATGGTCATTACAATTTGTGAAAGAGATAAACTAAAATCAAGATATTTGTTCACTTTTGTTACTTGTTTTAAATTAATAATACCTTTATTTTGTTTATAAGGTTACTTTCGTTATCTTAAAATTGTTTGGTAAGACCAATTCCAAAGTGGTGTTTTAGAATGGTATGCAATTTAAATTGTGAGTGCAATAATGTGTATAAGGAATTAGAGAATATTTAAATTTATCCATTCCAAAAAAAAGATTAAAACACAAAAGAACAAACTATTTGGGTTTTATTCAATACTATTTAAACCTTCAAGAAATGCATGTTATTATTATTATTAGTATTAAAGTAATATAATTTCTTAGTAATTTAATTTTATTTGTTTACGAAATTCAATTTGCCTTGACCATATTGATTTTTTAATGGATTGAGTTTCTAAGGAATCAAGTTTTATAGACGAGTGTGACTTGAAAGATAACAGTAGATAAGAAAGTATTGACATGTGATTTGATACAATGAATTTGAATGAAGGTGATGATAAGATTTCTCTTAATGATGAAGATTTTGTACTATATGAAAAATGAGATTCATATGATTTTAGTAAATATTTGATGGAATAAAGTTTCAAGTTTTCATTCATTTTTTTAATTTCACTTTTTATCTGATGCATATGTTAAATTTTATATATACAATATAAATATATAACTTTTAACTATATGTGTTTTTATTTAAGGTTTCCCTTCTACTTGAATGTGTTCCTCAACATAAACTCTTATTATAATGCTTATGAAGTCATAAACTTTCATCATTCTTACGATGTAATGTTTTAATGTAATTATTCTTTGTAATATAATAGAAATTATAACATTTTAAATATTTTACATTATTATTAGTTTTATATTTGTAAGAAAAATAAGTGATATTTTTCTTATATTAATTGTGGTTATTATTTAAAATAGACCGAATCATCCAGTTCAACCGAAATAAGTTTGAACTGGTCAATTTTTCAGTTCGGTTTCACCTGATAACCTCTCAACCGTTTCAAACCTTTTTTGGTAGAGTCGGATGGTCCGGTTCGGTTCGGTTTTTAAAATCTTAGTATTTTCCTTGTATTAAAATTTGAATAAATTTTATTTGATTTTATAATGTCTATTTAACATATTAAAATTACTATAAAATTAAACTTTAATATTTTTTAATTACGATGTTAAGCTTATAAGATCATTTTCAAATAAAATATTTATATTATTAAAATTATTTTCATTAATAAATTTATTTTAAAAATAAAAAATACAATAAAATCTTAAATGTTTATTCTCCACCATTTCCTCTTGCTTCCTCTTTTAATCCTAATTTAACCTAAAGACTTAAGGGAGATGATCAAGGTCAAAGTGTCGCACGAAAAAGCAATCGAAAGTTAGGTCAACCATCTTGCGTGAGTCGTTTAACATTATCGTATTGTAAACCTTTGAAGGAAGGAGACTTTAGTGACAGACCCACAAGATATACCCATTTTTTAATACATTTTATGTTAAATCATAATAGAGAATATGGAACCATCCTCTACTCGTGGTAAGTCCGATCCAGCATAGAATTATTTTTCTTATTTTCAAGCATTTGATAGGAATATCCAATATAACTATATGTTTTGCAATAGAATACTTAAAGGGGGATGAGTTTTTAGAATGAAAGAACATCTTGCTAGTGTTAAGGGTAATATTGCTTCTTGCAAAAATGTAACACTTGATGCACGTGATATGATTGAAAAGTATTTGTAGCAATAAGTAAAAAAAAAAAAGGAAAATAAAGAGGCTCATGATATATCTTTTGGAGATAATGAAACATCACAAGTATTAGATAAAGGAAAAAAGAAAAACTATTATTGACATATATTCTTATTTTTCCCCAAGAACTATTCTTGATTCTCAACCTAATCTAAAAAGTTTTTTAGTTGATAAGGATGTTGTTTTATGATGTAAAAGAGCATGGGTTAGATGGTTCTATTATTCATGTATTCTTTTAAATGCTTTAAATTCACCACATTTTCAAGAAGGAATTGATGCTACAACAGCAATAGATCAAAGATTTAAGGTATCATCTTATTATGAGTTGCGTGTGCCTTTGCTTCAAGATTTAAAAAGAGAATGTTAGTTAATTGTGGATACATATAAATCTAGTTGGGAATCAATAAGATGCACTATTATAGCAAATAGGTGGACTGATCAAAGACAAAAAATCGTGATTAATTTCTTGGTTTATTGTAATATTGGAACAACTTTTATCAAGTCTCTTAATGCTTCTGACATGGTAAAAAGTGCTAATACTTTATCTGAATTATTCTTTAAAATTGTTGAGTGGGTTGAATCAAAGAATGTTGTGCATTTTGTTACAAATAATGTAGCTAATTATGTATCAACTGGGTATTTATTACAATCAAAGTATGAGCATATTTATTGGTCTCTATGAGCTGCTCATTGTATAAATCTTATTTTAAAAGATATTGATAATATGGGCCATATTTTTAATCTTGTTTCACGCACATCTAAGATCACAATTTTTGTATATAATTATCTCTCATTTTTGTCTTGGTTAAGAAAACAAGAAGATTGGGTTGAGATTGTTCGTCCCACTGTTACCAGGTTTGCAACTACATTTATTACTTTGAAAAGTGTTTATGAACATAAGTAACTACTTTAAAATTTAGTGACAAGTAAACACTTTTCAAGTCATAAATTATCAAAGAGTGAAAAAGGAAAAGAAGTTTGTGCTATTATTCTAGATAATAAAATTATAAAGATTGTGGCTCCACTTATAAGGCTGTTGAGAATTATTGATTTAGATGAGAAGCCACTTCTGGGATATATATATATATATATATATATATGATGGTATGTATAACGCTCATAAAACAATTATAAATATTTTTAAAGGGAATGAGAAATTGTACAAGCCTTATATAGATATTATTGATCGACGATGAGATAAACATTTTACTCAAATGATACACTTAGTATCTTATTTTCTCAATCCTTATTGCTTATATAGTAGAGAAGAACATGCAATTAATATTATGGGCGATTTGTTTGATGTGATTGAACGCAAATGTATTTTCTCTATTGAAGAGCAATCACAAGAGATAAATTAAATTAAATTGTATCGTGAAGGTTTAGAGAGTTTTGTTAGATCATCAGTAAAGAGAGAACTTATGTTAAAAAAATACAGCTAGGTAAGTTTTATATTTTTAATTCATTATTTACTTATTAATAATATATATTTTTATCATAACTATTAATTTAAAATACAGATAAGTGGTGGAGATTATTTAGTGACAGTGCTCCAACAATGAGAAAACTCGTTATTAGGTTATTCAGTCAAACAGCTTCTACATTAGGTTGTGGACGTAATTGGGGTGTTTTTGAACATATTCATACAAAGAAACGAAATAGTTTGTAACATCAAAGACTTAATGACCTTATTTATGTTGCTTATAATCTGATAATGAAGAACAGGTATTTTACTATTTTATAGTCTTATTTTTATTTCAATAATTTTATTTTTATTATTGATTTTATAATTTCTCTATTATGTATTCAAATCGTTTAGTAAGAAGACAACATATGATCCAGTTGATATTAATTGTATTGAACATACTGATTTTTGAATTGAAGAAGAAGAACCATCGCCTGATCTTGATTATAATGAACTTGAAAAGATGATTTATAAAGAAAATACATTTGTCACAACGAATGAATTAAGAACAACTATTGATGGTCAGTTCATATCTTATTTTGATCATATTTAAGTTAAAATTATACTGTATTACAAATTTATAATTGAAAATAATTTCATACATTACTAATTTGTAATTTATTTTAATGCAGTGAAAGAAGTTGATGCAAATACTTTAGATAAAAGCGTAGTTTACGAATTTTTGAATAGCATTGAAGAACTTGAAACTTTTGACGATGATGAAACACAACCTCTTTCAAAAATAAAATTTTGATTTTTATTGTTACTGTTATTTTAATATTTATATTAGACTTATATTTATTAATTATTAATTCATTATATAATAATAGGTATTGGTGTATTTTTATTTCAATAAAATATTTTATTTTTACTTATTTTTATAAATTTTTCTTCTTATTTATTATATACTGGTTTTATAGCGATTCACTACCGATTGAATCTCTAAACCTTAAACCTTATCTTCGACCGGTTCGATATCCGGTCTGATTTTTAAAACATTAGTTATATGTGGTTCTGCAGGATTCTGGTAGAACTGAACGTTACCGTTTGGGTCCATAGAGTTGATTGTTTCTCGTGGGAGCTTCGGTGTGAAAGTTCTGCAAAACAAAGAAGGCACGTCAGGGGTTGTTTCCCGATTAGCCCCTCCGACGCTCGAGTCAGTCTTTTGGTGAAGGTAAGTTCGCTGTAAGCTGAGAGAACTAGGGTTAAGATTACGTACCTCTGTTATGGCAGAGTTATACCTTATATATGGTGCATGTGTTAGGTTTAAGTCTTTACGTATGCATGGGAGACTTCCATCTGCGGATGGGCCGCGGATGCGTGGGAGTGGGCCTGACGTAGGTATGAGACTGATTTTTAAAAAATAGACCGATCGACCCTTGGGTTGTTATGTCTGGATTCGGGCCCAGCACGAGCGGCCCGACCATAAGCCCCCTACTCCTCGAGTCTAAGCAAAGAGAAGGGTCGAAGGAGTATGCGAGGGCCTTGTTGCTCGTCCGTGAGACAGCTCGGGGTAGACCCGATCGGTCGGATATCGATATCGTAGCTCGTCCATGGGACAGCTAGTTCCGATCGATCGGATATTAGTATTGTAGCTCATCCATGGGACAGCTCGGGGTAGGCCCGATCGATCGGATATCGACGGATAGTACGTGATCGCTCGTATTGTGATCGGTCGGCTGAGTGCCCCAATCGGTTGGCATCGGCAGTTATTGCATGATAGCTCGCACCAAAGCAGAT
>JANZLF010000006.1:11517568-11548748 GCA_026546835.1 Erythroxylum foetidum | reverse complement strand
CCAAGCGATATGCCAGCGAGGACGTCTGGCCCCCTAAGGGGGGAGGATGAAGGATCATTGTCATCCCATATCGACTGGATAGGAGAACGAAGCACTCTTTATAAGGGTGTGGAAACCTTTCCCCTGTGAACGCATTTTCATCCCTTCCCTATGGGTCAGAAGGGGAAAAGCAAAATCGTGTGGGCTTCGGCCCAAAGTGGACAATATTCACAAGTGGGTGGTCTGAGCTGTTACATTCCATACACATTTCTTGTAAATCTTGCAAATTTTGTTGTTTTTCTTGTTGCAATATTTTCTTTTATATCCTTCTAAAACTTTGCAAATCTAGTCAACTTGTTAATATTTTATTTCTCTTTCTTATTATTTCATATATGTTCCTTCTTACTTCTTTTAATTGCCTCAATTGTGATTTGTTAAAAAAGAAAAGAAAAGAAAACAAGTCAAAAAAAAAAGAGAAGAAAAGAAAACAAGACAAAAAACAAAGTACAAAAAAAGAAAAAAGAAGAAAATAGTGGAGGCCTAGTTTTGTAAAAAAGGGAAAATTTGCGTTGAGAAAAAGGGAAGTACTTGATTTGCTCATTCCTATCTAAAATTTGAAATTAGTTTTTATTTCTTAATTCATCTTCTTTTCTTTGCTATCTTGTCCAGTTTCATTGTTTAAGCTCTTACCCTCGGCTTAATTTCTTTGTTCCTTAATCTAGTTAAGTTCTTTGGATAAGTTGAATGTGCATTGCAAGGTAATCGCTTTTGATCAAAGTTTCTTTAGTTCCTTAAGGATCTAATTTAAGTGAATTAAGTGGCTACTCTGAAGTCAAAAAGGTAAAACTTGTTACTATTGAGTTTACTGACTATGTTATTGTTTGGTGGGATCAACTTGTTTTGACTAGGAGATGAAATCGTGAGAGGCCAATTGAAACTTGGGAGGAGATGAAGGTTATTATGAGGAGAAGATTCATTCCATCTTATTACTATATGGACTTATACCAATAATTGCAAGGTTTAACCTAGATCTAAGAGTGTGGAGAAGTACCACAAGGAGCTGGAGATAGCAATGATTAAGGCTAATGTGGAGGAGGACTGAGAGGTGACCATATAGCTTAAATTGAGAAATTGCAAATGTAGTAGAGTTCCAACATTATATGGAGCTAAAGGATATGGTACATATGGCTATAAAGATTAAGAGGAAACTCAAAGAACAATGATCATTATAGTTTGGATAGAAATCGAGTTCTTCCTCTTGGAGACTGATCTAGAGTAAGAAGGATGATAAAGTTGATCTTAAAAGCAAGTTTGAATCACCTAAAAGTAAGGATGATGTTTCTAGCGTAGATAAAGGTAAGTCTAACTCCCAAACCTCTAGAAATAGAGATATTAAATGTTTTAAGTGTTTGGGACGAGGATGTATTGAGTCCCAGAGCTCAAATAAGTGAGTGATGATTTTGAGGGGAGATGGTGATGTTAAGACTGAAGGTTAATCTGATGATGATTGTATACCAAAATTGGAGAGGAGTGATGATGAAGTGTATCTAGTTGCTGGTGAAATCCTTGTCACTAGGAGAGCTTTAAATGTCCAAGTGATGAAGAAGGATGAAGCACAATAAGACAAACTCTTCCCAAAAATTGTCACATCAAGGACAAGGTAAGTAACATTATTATAGATGGGCAAAGTTATGCTAATGTAGCAAGCAATATTTTGATTGAAAAGTTAGACCTACCTACTACTAAGCATCCTAGAGCTTATAAACTTCAATGGTTGAATGAGTGCAGGGAAATCAAAGTAAATAAACAAATGTTGGTGTTGTTTTCCATTAGTAGGTATTATGATGAGGCACTTGGTGATGTTATACTGATGCATACTAGTCATTTGATTTTAGGTTGACCATGACAATTTGATAGGAGGGTTATGCATGATAGATTCAAGAATAGGTACTCTTTTCTAATGCATGGGAAACCTGTAACTTTTTTACCATTAACACCCTGGCAAGTATATGAAGATCAAGTGAGGATAAAAAAGGAGTGTGATAAAAGAAAGAATAAGGCTAAATGTGAAAAAAGAAAGAGTGATATTGAATATGAAAAGAGGCAATAATCACAAAAAAAAAGAAAAGGAAAAGCCTCAAGAGTAAGAGAGGAAAAAAGAAAGTTTTTAAGCAAAAGAAAGTGAGGCTAAGAGCTTTTTGTTCAAAATAGCCAATGATTTTACTTCTTTACAAATAGGCTTATTTTAATACTAACTATCTTAACCCATCTTTTCCTAGTGCTATTGTGTCTCTTTTGCAGGAAATTTTTGATGTCTTTCCTTATGCAGTTCCCAATGGTTTACCACCACTGAAAGGAATAGAACATCAAATTGATTTCATTCCCAGTACACCAATTCCTAACCAACCAACCTATAAGAGCAATCTCGAGGAGATAAAGGAACTTCAAAGGTAAGTTGAGGAGTTACTAGCTAAAGGGTATGTGAGAGAAAGTTTAAGTCTATATGCAATTCTTGCTCTTTGAGAGAAAGTTTAAGTCTATATGCAATTCTTGCTCTACTTGTGCCTAAGAAGAATGGAACATGAAAAATGTGTGTTGATTGTAGAGCTATTAAAAAAATTATGGTAAAGTATCGCCACCTCATTCCTAGGTTGGATGATATGCTTTATGAATTGCATGGTTCTTGTATTTTCTCTAAGATCGATTTGAAGTATGGTTATCATCAAATTCGCATGCGAGAGGGTGATAAATGAAAAACTACCTTTAAGACTAATTATGGTTTATATGAGTAGATAGTTATACCTTTTGGGTTAACTAATTCCTTAGTACTTTTATGAGATTGATGAACCATGTATTGCGTGCTTTTATTGGTAAGTTTGTTGTTGTGTACTTTGATGATATTCTTGTTTATAGTAAGAACTTAGATGAACATTTTGAATATTTATAGAAAGTTATAATCATTTTGTGTGATGAGAAGTTGTACACAAGCTTCATGAAATGTTCTTTTTCCATTAACTAAATTATGTTCCTTAGATATTTTGTTAGTGCTAAGGGAATAGAGGTTGATGAAGAAAAGGTTAAGGCTATTTGTGAGTGGCCTACACTTAAATCAATAACTAAGGTGCAAAGCTTTCTTAGGTTGGATACCTTTTATTTGAGGTTTGTTAAAGATTTTAGCACCATTATTGCACCATTAACTGAACTTATTAAAAAGAATGTTGAATTTAAATAGGGTAGTGAACAAGAATCAACATATAATTTGATTAAAGACAAGCTAAGTTCAGCATCATTAGTTGTTCTACCTAACTTTGCTAAAACTTTCGAAGTTGAGTGTGATGCTTCAGGTATAGGTATTGGGTCTATTTTGATGCAAGGAGACCGACCTCTTTCTTATTTTAGTGAAAAACTAAATAGGGTAAACTTGAACTACCTAACTTATGATAAGGAGATGCATGCTTTAGTGAGGGCTTTGGAGACATGGAAACATCACTTATGGCCTAAGAAGTTTGTTATTCATACTAATCATGAGTCTTTGAAGCATTTTGAAGGGCCAAGGTAAGTTGAACAAATGTCATGCAAAATGGGCAGATTTCATTAATTCTTTTCCTTATGTGATCAAGTAAAAACAAGGTAAGAAAAATGTGGTTGTAGATGCTTTGTCTCCCAGGTATACCGTAATCTCTATGTAGGATATTAAATTGTTAGGCTTTGAGGATATTAAGGATTTATATTCTTAATTTTGGAAATTTGTTTGAAGCTTATGAACATGTTATCATTGGCAATTTTTATAGGCATAAAGGTTTTTTATTTTGCGAAAATAGATTTTATGTGCTTATTTGTTCTCTAAGGGATTTACTAGTTCCTAAGTCTCATGGAGGTGGCCTAATGGGACATTTTGGTGTTCAAAAAAATTTAGATATATTTGTTGAGAAGTTCTTTTGGCCACATATGAAATGTAATGTAGAAAGAATTTGTGAGAAATGTATAACTTGCAAACAGGCCAAATCTAGATCGTTGCATCATGGATTATATAATCCTTTGCCAATACCAAGTACACCATGGGCAGATATTTCCATAGATTTTGTCTTAGGTTTGCCTAGGTCAAAAAGAGGTAATGATTCAGTTTTTGTTATTGTGGATAGGTTTTCTAAGATGACTCATTTCATTCCATATCATAAAATAGATGATGCTAGTCACATTGCAGACTTATTCTTTTGTGAGGTAGTATGACTTGTATTGGGGTTATGTAAATATAGTGCCTTGGAAAGCACGTGTATTTACATATAACTTAATCTTTTTCCAGATATTTTTGTAAGTAATATACATATACATAGAGATATATAGGAAACATGTATATTATTAGAATCCAAATTAGTTGATTCATGGTTGAATAATCAAGTTAGTCGCTTGATTATAGTTTAGACTTTAGTGTTGTGATTTATCTACGTTTAAGTAATAGAGTTTACTTTAAGGGAATGATGAGTTTCATATCATAATAGTAGTTGACTATTGATAATGGTATTATTAAATGAATCTGAAATCACGTATATTTTTTAAAGATTAAAGTAGGTCATTTTTTTAATCTTAAAACATACACTTTAGCATTCTTTTATTACGAACCACAATCTTGATAAGTAGTGAACTCATATGTGTTTCATTACAATTCTTGATATGATCGAAATGGATTTTTACAAAGAATCAATCTAGTGTCTACATGTTAGAATTATTAATTAAAACATATATTGGGAACATTCACTCGAATAAAGAGTTTATAATGATATCATTACTTCTAGATGTTTTACAGAGATTGGTGATTAAACCTAGTAGTTTCATGGACTAGCTACCCATCAAGTCTTAACACAAAGATAAGATATTATGTGTTAATCACTATATAGAGTGAAGCAGGAGATCTAGAAGGAAATACCAATTAAGGGCAAAATGATAATTTTACCCTTTATTGTGCAGATGACTATAATATGGTTTATAATAGATTTTGTAATTGGACATCTAATTTGAAACAAGTATTCTCATAATATTTAGTAATTCAATAGTTCAGCTAATTGTCTTTAGTGGAATGATATTTGGTTTGAAATTAATTCTAATGAGATTAAATTAATTCCGGGCTTATTGAAGCTTGAATTATATAAGTCTAATTAAATTCCCCACTTGGCTTCTAGGAAAGGTTATCAAGTAAAGTAACAAAAATAAATAGAGGTTACCAGAAAGAAAATAAAAGAAAAGACCAAATTAGATTGGGTTTTAAGCCTATGATTAAGTGTTGGGCTTATACTAATTAATTGTTAATTAGAAGCCCAAAATGAGCATTTAATATTGCGCTAAAGTTTGGTTTGATTTAATTAATTAGATTAATTAAATTGAAACACTATTTAGAAGGACAAAAGGAGGGCAAAACCGAAATTTACAATGATGTAAATTTTCAGTTTTATATAGCTAAATTGACAGCTACACATTTAGCATTGAATTGCTGAATATAAGGTAGGGTTTTTATCATGCTTAATCATAAGTAAATGGTTTAATGGTGTCCTCATTAAATGGTTTAATGGTTTTCATTTAATGTTGGTATATGGAAAAACATAGAATCCTTTTAGCATTCCTTTGATTAAAGAAGCAAGTAGTGCATTTGTTGCTCTCTCTCCCTTCTTTCATCATATAACCTAGAATGGAAGTGTCTTTTTTTTGTCTTTTCATCTAGCCATATTAAACAAATGAGAATATCTCATTTATTTCCCTCTCTTTCATTTTTATTAGAAGAAAGAAATGGTGCATTGGTTGGTTTTTACGACTTCCTCCTCCTTTCTTTCATGAGCTGGCCGAAATTAGGAATGAGAGTGTCTTATTTTGGTTCGTTCAACTAGTTAATCATAACAAAAAACCTCTACAATATTTCTTCTCCTTTCCCACCAAAGGATCTTGTTAACCAAGTTGTTCAAGGAAAACAAGTGGTAGATCGAATTGGTTGAGGATACAATAGTAAGGAAAGGATACAATAGCAATAAGAGGATACAATAGCGAGGAGTCAAAGCTGTAGCAAAAGAGTTGGTAAAATTTCCATCATGTTCTTATGTTATTTATTTTTCTAATACTGTATCATGTATGGATTAAACATGTTAATGTGGTTATCATGCTTCCACTGCATTTTGATTTCAAAAAAGGTTTTTGAAATCTACAGTTTAGCCAAATCTAGTATGCTTTTATTTTCGATCCAACAATTAGTATTATAGCCAATTTATTATGCATGATTCAGTTACTATATGTTGCATGGGTTGGAAATTATATTTATGTGTGTTATATTTTTTTGTGATAGCAATATATATGTTGTATGCTTTGCTCTTTTGGTTGTCCATAGAATATAGATTTATCTTGTAAGTTTTCTTCGTTTGGTTTGTAACAAGGAGGGTAGCCCATCATGGCCATATTTCCTCGTTGTCTTCATTTTTTGTTTTCATTGATTTTGTAATCTAAAAAAGATGAAGCAGTCATGGATCGAAGAAAAGAATAGGTAATGGTTTCAGTTTATGATATGGTGTAATGGCCGTTTCGGGTTTAGGAGTTTTGCAAGCGCTAGAATTTTGTGTTTCTCCTGACAAATTCAGTTTTGAGAGTTTTTCAAGTGCTGGAACTTTTCGTTTTTCTATTGACAAATTTCAGTTTTATAAAAAACAAAAAGTATTGTAAAATTAATGTCATTACATCTTTTTATCGAATGGGTAGGGTCATGTGAGCGAAGAGTTTGAAGCGGAAGATCTAAGTCCAAGAAATTTTATTATGGGCCAAAGAGCTTTGTAATTTTTTTATTTTTTATGATTAATAAATTACATCTAGACAAGATAGTATTCATTAAAATTTAAAAACTAAAAAGATTAAGTGGGAAAGGATGCTCATGTGAGAGTCCACGGTCTTCATATGATGGCTCATTTGCATATGGTGAAGTGTTACTCTCCATCGAAGAATATGAATCCTAGATCTTACATGGTTTGGGTCTCCTAAAGTATAAGTCAACTTATTGGTAGCAAATCTGACCTCCCATCACGGCACGGTTTGCAAGTACCTTTAGTGGATGAATCAAATGGTTAGAAACTCAACATTTTTTATCAATAACCTGCCCACCGTAGTTCTGTTGATAAATGTATGGACCAAATTATGGCGCTTATTAAGAAGTTAGTCATAAAGATGCTTGGTAGCTTTTTCAGTAGGAGAATCCTAGTTTTTCTTTTAATGGATAAGATGGTCCACCATCACTTAGTACGTTATAGATAAGAAAAATAACCATCGTATAAAGATTTAATTTTTCAATTTTTGTTAAATCTATCATCATGCATACATGCATTATGATTTTATACAAAGTTCCAATATTGTTGACTAGTATACTTATTCTTTAATAATTTATATTTTCAAACATAATCACCACAATATGAATCCACTCACAATGCTTTTGACTAATAACAAATTAGAAAACTGAGAGAAATTTAATGAATGGAGATGTAACCTCGAAATTGTTCGACAATATGAACAAATTTTATAGGTATTAACGGACAATGTGCTTACACCTCTAGGTTATAAGTCAACTTTTGAGCAAGTCCAACTACATGAGTGATGGATGAATACTGATAAGACTACCAAGTGCTAAATTCTGGCTTTTGTCAGTGCAATGTTGCAAAAGCAACTTATAGGAATGAAAACTCCTAGTGGGATGGTCCATCACTTACATGATATGTTTAAGGTAAGGACCAAGCTTGTAAGGATAAAATCTATCCAAACCTTTCACAATCTTAGACAAAAGCCTAGTGAACCAATGCAGGATTACATGCTGAAGGTAATCTCAGCGGTTACTGAGGTTAAGATTCTTAGGGCGGACATGGATATAGAAACGTAGATGATCATAATCATCAATAGCTTAAACTCCTTTTTTTTCAGCAATTTAAGTTGGACTATGAACTAAACACCAAGGATTACACCTTGAGTGAGTTAATAAATACCTTTTAGAGCACGAAGGAGTTATTAAATATCAAGGCTAATGGGCTCGAGACTAATGTAGCATCTTCTTCTAAGCCCCAAGGTAAGGGCAAGCAAAAGAAGAAGAGTCTAATGAAAAAGAAAGCCCAACCAGGGTCAAGGTCCAACCTATGAAAAAGAAGGCCAAAGAGGACACCAAGAGAAAGTGTTTTCACTGTGGTAAAAAGGGCCATTAGAAAAGAAACTATGCAATTTACCTTAAGTCCCTTAAAAATAAACAAGGTATGGGTTTCCTAAGTTTGTTAGGAACTAGAAATATGATAGATTCATTTGATTCTTGGATATTAGATTTAGGAGCCAATAACCAGTTTTTATAATTCTTTGAAGGGGTTCCAGCAAAGGAAAAGACTACCTAAAGGTCAATTTTAAGTCAAGATAGCAAATAGATCCTACGTTTTGACAGAATTAGTAGGAGTAGTTATTTTAGACTTTCCTAGTAGTTATAGGTTATATTTGGAGGATGTATATTACATCCCAATGATTGTAAGGAACATGATTTCTATTTTTTGTTTAATAAAATATGGTTATTCCTTATATTTTGAAAATGTTGATTCAATATATGAGAATAGGGATTTTATTTACAATACAATAATTAAACAGAGATTGTTCTTTATAGAACCTATGACATGCTCAGTAAACACCACAGAATTAATAAAACCAAGACAATCTAATAACTCTAGCATTAATTTAAAATATCTGTGACACTTAAAAATAGGTCATGTCAATCAAAAAAGACTTGATAGGTTACTGAAGGATGGGATCCTTGCGGGCTTGGATAATGATCCATTGCCCACCTGTGAATCTTGTATTGAAGAAAAATGACCAAGTCCTCATTTCCTTCCAAAGGAAACATATATGAATCCACGTTGAACCTGGTACACACTAATGTATGTAGGCCCATAAATGTACAAGCTAGAGGAGGTTATGAATACTTTATAACCATTATAGATGATTACTCTAGACATGACTATTTGTATTTGATACATAAAATGAGTGAGTCCTTTGAACGATTCAAAGAATTCAAAGCTGAAGTTGAGAAGCAGCTAAGCAAGCCATTAAAATAACTTCAGTCTAATCGAGCTGGTGAGTACTTATCTGGAGAGTTACAACAATTTCTAATTGACAATGATATTGTTTCCAACTTGTTAGCTCCTCAAACATCTCAACAGAATGGTGTAGCTGAGAGGAGGAATAGGACTCTATTAGAAATGGTAAGATCAATAATGTCCTACATTAGCCTTCCAGAATCGTTCTAGGGATATGCCATACAAACGACAACTTATCTTCTTAACTTTGCACCATCCAAACCAATGCCTAAAACACCTAGGGAGTTATGAACTGACCGAGTGCCTTCATTACAACACTTAAGGACATGAGGTTGCCCATCCTATGTTTTAAGGCCTAAATCTACAAATATGGAACTAAGCTCAGAAGTATGTTTGTTTGTAGGATATCTTACGGGTACACGAGGGTACTATTTTTATAGTCTTTAGGACAGGAAGGTATTTGTGTCGACAAATGCGACCTTCTTGGAGGAAGAATTTGTAAGAAATCATAAAGAAAGAAGTGAAGTAGTACTAAAGGAGTTAGATATTTCATCCAAACCAAAAGTTGATTTGGATATAGTAGAACAAGATGTCGAAATGGATTCAGAGTTAAATTAGAAGAATAACCTGAATATCAAGTAGTGCCTAAACAAAGTAGGAAGGTTGTGAGATAACTAGATAGGTATCTAATTCTAGGAGAAGCATAATTGCCATCTCGGACCAAGAAGAAATGAATCTCATTACTTATACACAGGCTATTAATGACGTTGATGCAGAAAAATGACTCAAAATGATGGAATCGAAAATAGATTCCATGTACACCAATGAAGTCTCAATCCTTAAAGAGTTATTACTAGATGTAAAAGCCATGGATGAAAATGGATTTTCAAAAGGAAAAGAGGATTAGATGAAAAGGTAGAGACTTTTAAAGCTAGATTGGTAACTAAAGGTTATACTCAAAAAGAGGTTATAGACTATGAGGAGATTTTTTTTCTGGTTACCATGCTTAAGTCAATCATAATTCTTTTGGTCATAGTACCCTATTTCGATTATGAAATATGACAAATGGACGTCAAGACCGCATTTCTTAATGGAGATCTTGAGGAGACGATTAATATAGCCCAACCAAAAGGATTCGTTGAGCTAGGTAATGAGCATAACGTATGCAAATTATAGAAGTCCATTTATGGACTTAAGCAAGCATATAAGAATCTAAGTCTTAGAACACTAGGTTTGATAAGTCTATTAAAACCTATAGGTTCATACAAAACCTAGATTAGTTTTAGGTCTATAAAAGAATACAAGAAGGCAAGGTTATTTTCCTAATTCTGTATGTCGATGACATTCTATTCATTGGAATTGATATAGAAATGTTATCTACGGTCAAAGGATGGCTTAATGAATAGTTCTCAATGAAGGATTTAGGAGAGGCTAACTACGTTCAAGAGATAAGGCTTATAAGGGATCGTAACAACAAATAGATAGCCTTGTCTCAATTAATCTAAATTAAGAACATGCTCAATAATTTTGTCATACAAGATTCCAAGAGGGGTTTTACACCTACTAAACATAGAATCAAACTTTCAAAGGAGCAAGCACCTAAAACCCAAGAGGAGGTCGAACGCATGCGCAACATTCCATATGGTTCAGCAGTTAGAAGTTTAATATATGCTATGTTTTGCACCAGATCGGATATCTGTTAGCAGTGGCCCTGGTAAGTAGCTTCCTGTCCAATCCAAGAATGGAGCATTACACTTTATTGTGATAATAGTGGGACAGTGGCTAATTTTAAAGAACCTCGGAATCATAAAGTTTTCAAATACATGGAAAGTATCATCTTATAGGAGAGATAATACAACATGGTGAAGTGAATGTAATAAAGATTCCCACAGAGCAAAACCTTGTTGATCTATTTACAAAGACGATGTCTCAAAAGAGTTTTGAGGGTCACCTAGAAGGGATGGCAATGAAACATATGTCATATTGCTTTATGGCAAGTAGGAGATTGTTGGGATTATGTAAATATAATGCCTTAGAAAGTAAGCGTATTTACATATAACTTAATTTTCTTCCAGTTATTTTTGTAATGAAAATATTTATTATTAATAAAAAAAGATTTTGGTTTCATTTGTATGAGCATTTTATAACTAGTCATAAGGTACCAAGATTATTTCGTAAGTAATATACATATATATGGAGATGTATGGAAAACATGTATATTATTATAATCTAAATTAGTTGATTCATAGTTGAATAATCAAATTGGTTGCTTGATTATGGTTTAGGCTGTAGTGTTGCAATTTATCTTCGTGTAAGTAAAGGAGTTTACTTTAAGGAAATGATGAGTTTCATATCATGATAGTAGTTGACTATTGATAATGGAACTATTAAATAAATTTGGAATCACATATGTTTTTTAAAGATTAAAGTAGGTCATTTCTTTAATCTTAAAATATACACTTTGACTTTCTTTTATTGCCAACCACAATCTTAATGAGTGGTGAACTCATAAATATTTCATTATAATTCTTAATATGATCGATATAGATTTTTACAGAGTATCAATATAGTATATATGTATCAACGAACATTCATTCAAATAAAAAGTTTATCGTGATATCGTCACTTCTAGATGTTTTACGGAGATTGGTGATTAAACTGGCGCCAGTAGTTTGATGGACAAGCTACCCATCAACTCTTAACACTAAGATGGGATCTTATATGTTAATCACCATATAAAGTGAAGCGGGAGATCTGGAAGGAAAAATCAATTAAGGGCAAAATGGTAATTTTACCCTTTATTGTGCGGAAGGCTATATTATGGTTTATAATAGAGTTTACAATTAGACATCTAATTTGAAACGTGTGTTCTCATAATATTTAGTAATTCAAGAGTTTAACTAATTGTCTTTAGTAGAATGACATTACTTAATAAGTTGGCAAGTAGAAAAACATAGAAACCTTTTAGCATTTATTTGATTAAAGAAGGAAGTAATGCATTTATTACTCTCTCTCCCTTCTTTCATCATATAACTGAAAATGGAAGTATCCTTTTTTTTCTTTTCATTTAGTCATATTAAATAAATGAGAATGTCTCATTTATTGCATTCTCTTTCATTTTTATTAGAAGAAAGAAGTAGTGTATTGATTGGTTTTTACGACTTTCTCCTCCTTTCTTTCATGAGCTAGTCGAAATTAAGATTGAGAGTGTCTCATTTTGTTTTTTTCAACTAGTTGATCATAAAAGGAAAACCTCTACAATATTTCTTCTTCTTTCTTATCAAAGGATCTTGTTAACCAAGTTTTCCAAGGAGAACAAGTGGTAGATTGTCTAAGGAGAATAAGATTGGTTGAGGATACAATAGCAAAGAGAGGATATAATAGCAATGAGAGGATACAATAGCGAGGAGTCAAAGCTGTAACAAAGGAGTCGATAAAATTTCCATCATGTTCTTATGTTACTTATTTTTTTAATACTGTATCATATATGAATTAAATATGCTGATTTGGTTATTATGCTTCTGCTATGTTTTGATTTCGAAAAAGGTTTTCGAAATCTACTGTTTAGTCAAATCTAATATGTTTTTGTTTTCGATCCAACAACTTTATAGAGTGCTAAGGAGCGTTGTTTCTGATCAAGATGCCAAGCTATCTTTGGAAGACATTATGGGGTAAGCTAAGTACTAAGCTAATTTTTTCTACAACTTGTCATCCTCAAATTGATGAGTAAACTGAGGTAGTTAATCAAACTTTGTGTATGTTATTGTGTGCTATCATTCAAAAGAATTTAAAGAATTAGGAAGAATGTGTTGCGACATGTTGAATTTGATTATAATTGTTCTGTCCATTTTACTAGTAATTTTTCACCTTTTCAAGTTGTGTATAGGTTTAATCCCTTGACTCCAATGAAATTAACACCTTTACCAATTGATGAGCGTGTTAGTTTAGATGGTACAAAGAAGGTTGAATTGGTGAAGGAAATTACATGAAAAGGTTAGACATCAAATCGAAAAGAGGACAAAAAAAATATGCTTCTCAAGGCAACAAAGGCCATAAGAAAGTGATCTTTGAACTAGGAGGTTTAGGTTCATTTAAAGAAGGAACGATTTCTGGCAAAACATTATTCTAAGCTACATCCAAGAGGAGATGGTCAATTCCAATTCATTGCACGTATTAATGACAACATATACAAGTTGGATCTACCAATTGAGTATAATGTTAGTGCTACATTTAATGTTTCTGATTTCTGTTCATTTGATGTAGGCAATGAAGATTCGAGGACAAATCCTTTTGAGGAGAGGGGGAATGATGGAAACCTAGTTAAAGACATGCAAAGGATGGTGCAATCTAGTTTAACATATTTCAATGATCCATTGCACTTTGGTTGAGGTCCAATAACTTAGGGTAAAGCTAAAAGGATGAAAGAAGCTCTTAATGGACTAATTGAAGATGTTTGGGCTAAACAAACAACGTTAGAAGCTGATTTGAGTTTGAAGAGATCAATCATCTCTATCACCTTAATTCGTTCTTTAAATAGACTTAATTAGTTGTTTATTTAGCCTAATTAGAAGACTAGGACATGTTGATGATTTCAAGGAGATTTCTAACTGATTTTGCTTAAAAGTCCACTTTCTATATTTTACTTTAGGAATTAGATTTGAAAAAGTTTTCCTATTTCTTAGGAATTTTTTTATTTTTAGGAATAAATCATTATTAGAAGATTTATTAGGGTTTTCTTTAGCCTATATAATCATTATCTTTGTACAAGAAGTTAGATAGGAATTGGTTTTACGTTTTTTAATGAGGTTATTCACTTTATTAGTTCTTTATTGAACTTAGAACTTATCAAGGTTATTCCTTGTAACGTTCATCTAACTAATCACTCTCAATCTCTTCTTTTGCTGAAAAGTGGCGTCAATATCCTTCTTTTTAATTTTGCTTTGTGTTTTTTAATATTATTGTAGGTTTTCTTAAAAACATAACTAATTTAACTTTGTTGGAAATTCCTCTCAACAACTTGTTCATGGGTTCTTAGATCTCGATTTATGGGGTCACATCACACTATTGCCCAGTACCCAGTTCTATGTTTTCCTGGTAGGAGCTTGATCTTTTGGAAGATCAAGAAGTCTAGTTTGTTAAGACTTAATTCAAAATTGTTTCTGGAATATCTATGCATGAATTAAGTTGGTTTAGAAGTAGTGTTGTTAAAACTGCAAGAGTATTTTCTGGTATAGTTGTTATTTTTGGTATATGTTCTATATTGGGTGGTTTTTAGAATTAGTGGTCAATTATTTTTAGAAAAGTAGTGGATGATAATTCAGGTAAGTAGTAGTTCTTTAAATACAGTTTAAGTCTATGTAAGTTTGTGCAAGAAATTAATAAAAGTGTGGTTCTTTTTATCTAGAAACTTCTCTTTGTCTCTACAAATACTTGTATAGCAGTGCAATATAGTTAGCTGTTCTATCTTCTATTTAGTTCTCAACAATTCAACAATTTAGTATTAGAGCTAGGTTCATCTATTGAGGCTAAGATGGCTAAAAATGGCAGCAACATAGTCAATATGACTCAACTAGTAATTCCACCATTCAAAGGTGAGAATTATGAGTTTTGGAGCATTAAGATGAAAATTCTATTCAAGTCACATTATTTGTGGGATTTAGTAGATAATTGTACCCCTAATCAAGATCTCAATCCGTAGGAAAACCAAAAGAAAGATGTGAGAGCACTGTTCTTCATCCAACAAGAAGTGCACGAGACAATATTCTCTAAAATTGTTGTAGTAACCACAATTGAAGAAGCATGGGAAACCTTGAAAACAACATTTTGGGGAAGTTCACTAGTTATTACTATCAAACTACAAGGTCTACGCTAAGATTTTGGGACGTTACACATGAAAATAGATGAATCAGTGCAGATTTTTCTATCAAGAGTCACAACTGTTGTCAACCAAATTTGAACATATGGAGACATCTTAAAGTAAATCGTGATGGCAAAGGTGTTGAGAAGCCTAACACCAAAATTTGATCATATGGTGGAAACAATTGAAGAATCCAAGGACCTTTCAACCTACACCTTTGATGAATTGATGGGATCACTGCAAACTCATGAAGTGAGGATGTCCATATTAGAAGCAAAAGGCGATGAGAAGGCATTTTACATGAAGCGGAGACTTCTAGAGGAACATCTAATGGTAACACAAGAGAAAGAGGCGGAGGTGATATGTGTTTAATTGTTGATACATTTAATTATTTACACTTAGCGATTAATGATACGAAAATATTTAATATACTCACTTTAATTTATATATGATTTTAGGTACAATTTGGAAGAAAAAAATTAAAGTGAGTCGAAAGTACTACATTTGGATTATTTTATAAAGATTTAATTTTATTTGTCTTCATGGAGCAAGAAGTGAACAAATTTAGCCCAAAATACGTGGAACTATAGCAACTGGAAAAATAAGGTGAATAAAGAAAAAGAGAAAAAACGACAATGTAGAAGCAAGGCAGTGAAGACCAAAACAGCAGCGTAGCAAAGCTAGGTCTGCACTGCATTTCACGCAGCAATGCAGCGTAACACAGCGTGGAAAAGAGGCATGCGGAGAGGGATTTAAGAGGGGCGATGTTTATTTGTCCCATCAGCAGCTACAGTGGGGCACAACAAGCATGGGTGTGAGAGGTGTGGGCTACAGGCGGCTTCCTTGCTAGCGTAGGCATGGAAAGTTGGCACAGGCATGAGACATGGTGCATGGATGAACGGGAACAATAGAGAATAAACTCCTAACCTTATTCATCCCATCAATGAATAGTGAAGGAAGCTACATTGAAGAGAGGGTTGCGTAAGAGGTAAAACAAAAGGGTCTTCGAGTGTGACATCTGATGGGGGTTGAAGCAATTTTTAGGGAAAGACCTATAAAGGGTTAGATGTCCCATCAATGGTTAAGAGGCGACATCGACACCAATGACCCGGATTAAGTATTTTTTAATTATTTTGTTATTTCTTTCTCTCATTAGAAATTGATTATGTTATCCTATGTTAATTGAATTAGGTTTTGTTCATGGATAATCAAATTTTCGTTATTGTTTAGTTGTTTGTGTATGAACCCATTAGGTATTGTGAGATGATGATTTTAATATGTTCATTGAATCGTTAATTGCAAACCAATTGCTAGAATTTCGATGTAATCCGTAATTATTATGTTGAAATTCATACGTAACAACTAATGATTCATAATCATTAGAGATAACATGACCTAGGTTAAATGACGTATCATATATGGTTATTGCCTTGATTAATCAGTTTTTCTAACTCGTAATGCTACTACCTAATAAATATAGAGATCGTATCCTAGGTTATTCAGTAGTTAGGTTTAATTAATGATCGTATCTTGATTAAACAAAACTTAAGAGAAAACTCGAGTTAATAGTTATCCCACAATTAATAGTTACTAGAAAAGGTTAAAGAACAACAAATTAATGAAATATGCTTAATTAGGGTGTAAGTCGAGATTGAACTAAAGAACTAGGTCCCAATTGAATTCCCCACTTTTATCTTTTTTGTATGTTTTCTTTATTTTGTTTTTTATTAGTTTCATTTTTTTTCTTCTTCCAAAAATTCAAACCCCCCTTTCCTAAACACCAGTTAATTTTATTCCATAAACTTTACACACACTCTTTATGAGATAGACCTAGACTCACTACTGCTATAGTAGTAATCTAATTATTTTATTTTGACTAACGTAACGA
The DNA here is from genome assembly GCA_026546835.1 of Erythroxylum foetidum. Classification (NCBI taxonomy): domain Eukaryota; kingdom Viridiplantae; phylum Streptophyta; class Magnoliopsida; order Malpighiales; family Erythroxylaceae; genus Erythroxylum; species Erythroxylum foetidum. The sequence goes on along the minus strand of JANZLF010000006.1, from coordinate 11,531,944 downwards.
CTCACGATCCAGAGAAAATGGAAGAGGATATTATGGAAGAGGAAGAGGTAGGGGAAGAAGTTTTGCTGCTGAAAATTAGTACCAGTCTGACAAAAGATCCAAGAAAGATATTGGCAGAGGTAGAGAAAGAAGTTTTGCTGCTGAGAATTGGTACCAATCTTACAAAAGATCTTAGAAATATGTTGAATGCTACTACTTCCAAAAATTAGGGCATATTTAATCAAAGTGTTATAGGAAGCAAAGAGAGGAAAGTCAACCAAGCTATGCTGAAGAGAAGAAAGAGCAACCTAAGCTTTTTGTGGCATATATAGAGGGCGAAATTGAAGCAAGCATCATCTTGTTTCTTGATAATGGTTGTTCCAATCACACGACTAGTTCCAAGCATTTGTTTGAAGGATTAGAAGAAAACAACAAGTTGACGGTCAAGGTTGGTGATGACAAACCGATTTAAGTGGAAGGCAAGGGCACAGTAGCAGTGATACCAACCAAAATGGAACGAAATATTTGCATAATATTTATTTCATTCCTGAGTTGTCACAAAACCTTCTCAGTATTGCACAATTGATAGAGAGTGAGTATCTAATCCTTTTTTAAGAAAATTATTATATAATTAGGGATAAAACCATTATCAAACATTATTAGAAGTAAGCATGGCAACCAAAAAAATAATTTCCACCAGTAATCTCAGGTGTAAGAGATAGAGTAATGGTTATAGAAGAACTAAATCAATATGAGTTATAGCATCTTAAATACGGGCATTTGGATATCAATGGGTTGAGAATGTTGAATAAAAAACAAATGATTTATGGGACTGCTTGAGATTGATCAAATAGGTATATGAGAAGGGTGTATATATGAAAAACAAGCCAAATCACCCTTTCCCAAAGTTCAAGCAAAGAGAGCAACACAAATCCTTGAAATAGTGCATGCTGACTTGTGTAGACCAATGGAAACTACATCATTAGGTTGTAGCAAGTATTTTCTCCTTCTCACATATAATTTAGTATAATAAGTTCGGTTTACTTCTTGCAAAATGAGAGAGAAAAATTTGAGAACTTTAAGAAGTTTAAGGCCTTTGTAGAAAAACAAACTGAAAAGAGTTTGAAGGTGTTAAGGTTAGATAGAAGAGGAGAGTTCCAATCTATAGAATTTACAAAATTTTGTGAACATGAGGGCATACACCATGAATTAACCACACCTTATACACTTGAACATAATGGGGTTATAGAAAGAAAAAAATAGAATTGTGGTAGAATTGGCTAGAAGCATGCTAAAATCAAAAGGTTTGTTGAACTTGTTTTGAGTTGAAGTAGTAGCAACTGTTGTTTATCTATTGAATTTATCACCCACCAGAGTAGTGATGAACAAAACCCCATTTGAGGCTTGTTTGAGAGAAAACCTAGAGTTGGAAATTTAAGAGTGTTTGGATACAATGCATACACCTTAATCAACTCTCATAGCAAAAGAAAACTAGATGAAAACTGCACACATTTTAAGGGTTACAGACTCTAGAACTCATTCAGTGGCAAAATTATTATGAGCAGAAATGTTTAATTTGATGAAAAATGCAAGCTAGAAATGGAAAGAAACAAAATAAGAAGTAAAGATGGTAGAATTAGCAGAAGATGATGCTAAAGGTGCTAAAATTCAACAACAAATGGGCAGTTCAAGTAACAATGCAAATGGTTCAAGTAACGGTACAACATCAGCAAGAAGACTAGTCACAAGATCAGTAACTAGAGCTGCCATGCATATCGATTCTAATCCAAAAACTCCAGAAAGGAAGACCATAACTTTGCAAGAATTGTATGAGACTACTCAAGTGTTATATGTTACAGTAGAAACCCCACAACCTATAAAGAAGCGACAAAGAAGGAAGAATGGCATCAAGCAATGCAAGAAGAGTTGTCAACAATTAAAAAGAACCAAACATGGCAACTGGTTGAACTTACCAAGGGAAAACATGCAATAGGAGGTCAAATGGGTATTTAGGACAAAGTTTGGTGCAGATGGGACTGTGCAGAAGTACAAGGCAAGGTTAGTAGTAAAGGGATATGCTCAGAAGTATGGAGTAGACTATAAAAAGACCTTCTCAATGGTGGCCAGATTTGGGACAGTGAGGTTGCTGTTAGCATTAGTAGCTCAATTGAAGAAACCACTTTACCAATTTCATGTAAAATTGGCGTTTCTCGATAGATAACTATTAGAAGAGGTATATGTTGAGCAACCCAAGGGATTTGAAGTAAAAGACAAAGAAGATTGGGTGTACAAGCTAGTAAAGGCACTGTATGGATTGAAATAGACACTAAGAGCATAGTATAACAAAATTGACTCCTACTTCATAAATTCTGGATTTGATAGAAGTAAGAGTAAGGCTAATCTTTGTGTTAAGAAGAAAGGAAAAGAAGCTTTATTGATTGTTTGTTTGTATGTTGATGATATGATTTACATGGGCACTAATAAGGACTTGGTGGAAGAATTCAAGAGAAGCATGAAGAAGAAATTTGAGATGTCAAATTTAGGGTTGCTATACCATTTTCTTGGATTCGAAGTGGAGCAATAATAAGTATCTTTGTATCACAAAGGAAGTATGCTAGAGATTTACTCAAGAAGTTTGGGATGCAGAATTGCATGGCTGCAACAACTCCCATGAATGAAAATGAGAAACTGGTAGGAGGAGATGACATTGAAGCAATAGATGCAACCAGGTTCAAAAGCCTAGTTGGTGTCTTAATTTACCTAACTCAAACAAGACCAGACATCTCATATGCAATAGGTGTAATCTCTAGGTACATGCAAAATCTAACCAAACATCACTTTGGCACAGCAAAGCGAGTTTGCAGTACATTGCTGGCATAATCAAGTACGAACTGTGGTATGACAACTCAGGCACATTCAATCTAATTAGCTATAGAAAATAGTGATTGGATAAGTTGTGCAGAAGATAGAAAAAGCACTTCAGGGTATGTTTTCTCTCTCAGAACAAGTGTGGTTTGTTAGAGTTCAAAGAAGCAAGCAACTGTGGCCCTATCATCTTCAAAAACTGAATACACAATAATGAGCTCAGCAACATGTCAAGCATTATAGTTGAGAAGAATCCTTGGTAACTTTGATCAGGCGCAGCAGCAACCTACACCGATTTTTTGTGACAACTAATTAGTCATATCAATGGTTAAGAATCCCATCTTCCATAAAAGAACAAAACATATTGATATTCGAGTACATTTCATATGAGATTTAGTGTCAGAAGAAGTGGTGGAATTACAGCACATTAACTCAGAAGACCAAAATGCGAATATTATGATGAAGGCATTGGCACAAGGCAAATTTGAGAATTTTTGAAGTAAACATAGAGTGACCAATTTTGAATTAATTGGAAGTGTTGATAATTATTTCATAATTATTTCAAATTGTTTCTGCAAGATTTATGCATGGATTAAGTTGGTTCAGAAGTAAAAAACAGTCACTATACCAGGAAATACTCCTACTGTTTTTACAAAACTGCTTCTAAACCATACTTTGTGGTATAGTTGTTATTTTTATGGTATAATTGTTATTTTTGGCATTAAGTTGGTTTAGAAGCAGTTTTGTAAAGTCCAGGAGTATTTTCTAGTATAGTTGTTAATTTTGGTATTAAGTTGGTTTAGAAGCAGTTTTGTAAAATCCAAGAGCATTTTCTAGTATAGTTGTTATTTTTGGTATATGTTCTATAGTGGGTAATTTTTAGAATTAGTGGTCATTTATTTTCAAAAAAAGTAGTGGATGATAATTCAGGTGAGTAGTAGTTCTTTAAATACAATACAAGTCTATGTAAGTTTGTGTAAGAAATTAATAGAATTGTGGTTCTTTTCATCCACAAACTTTTCTCTCTGTCTCTACAAGTACGTGTACAGCAGTGCGGGTTAGTTGTTCTATCTGCTGTTTAGTTCTCAACAATCCAACATAGTTATACTTTAGAACTGTGTCATGACGGGAAGATTCGAGACATTCAGAATTATTTGATCGCTTAGGAATGGCACCTAAGGGTGGGAATTTTTCAGATTCTAATGGAGGTTTATGACATATGGAAGAAGTAGGTGAAAGAGTGAGTCCGAAGTAAGCCACCAAAAAAGGAAATAAAGGCTGGAGATGTGGAAAAGAGAAGAGCTGAGTTCCTCAGACTAACCAGTAGCGCAGGAAAGCCTAGGAAGTAAAGGGGCTTGTAAAAAGTTCAGTGCAGCAGTTGATGACATTATGTAAAAAGTTCAAAGCATTCACCATTCTCCATGGCGAAAGACAGGATAAAAGAAACACTAGCAAAGGCGTATGATATGATTCGTTGAAAGAAACTATGAGTTGGGTGTTCCGGTGGCCTGTACAAAAGAGCTTGGATGACGAGGGCACCACACGGGAACTTAGATCTGGTTCGGTCAACTTGTCTTTACCTAACGAGAACAATTGTTGACGTGACTGTTCTGTTTGTTATTAAGGTCGTGGCGGTGGGTGCAGTGGACAAGGCAGGGACTACCAACCAGTACAGGCAAAACAAGGCTTGCAGAGTGCCGCCGCTCAATCACAACTCTTGGTTCGTGTATGAAAGAAAAATCAAAGTGTTGATTATTAGCATAAGTAGTACCTTATGCTATGATTATCCCTCTGCCATGTCTGACACTATGATGTTGTAAGCCTTTTTCTGGACCCACCGGAATGATGAAATTTCCATTTCTTTTCTTGCCCTGGACGACAATACCCTCCTTCTACAAATTAGCATCTTAAAGAGGCTCCATAGAAAGTAGGTTTTGGTCAACTTGTGCTGTGTACTGGTGTGAATAAAGCGGAACGGAAAGGCAGCGGTTAAAAATTTAAATTTGTGGAATTGGAATATTGCGACTTTGGGAGAGTACCTGATTCCAATCCCAAGCTGCCACCTGCATCGTGTGGGGCCTTTGCTGGCTTTCATTTCATTCCAAAGCCCAGTGAGAAGTGATCAGCTCGTATTATCTTCACCGTCTCCGCCGTACTTGTTCCCAAAGTAGGTCTAAACATTAGCATTGTTCATGATAAGGCCAAAAGGCTCTTGACTATTAAGCCTCAGCCAACTTACTTTTTCATATAAAGATAATACATTCACACGTCATTCCATGTTGATTTTTTTTTCTCATGAGGTAACTTTAAAAAGTGTTATTTATAAGGATATATTTTTAAGTTATTTACTCTCGTATTAATCTCTGTTTATATCAAGTCAGTTTATAAGGAGTAAAGTGTTGGTTAAACAAATTTTTTTATTTTTAAAACTCGAATTTGAGACTTCTAATTAAAAGATAAAAGTACTGAATTACTCACACCAACATATTTGGATCGTGTTAAAACTGTTTTAAATTTAACATCAGATCACCTTAGTTGCAGCTCGTCAAAATTAGGAACAAAAAGGTCATGCGGACTTAAAAGATATGCGTACTGCTTGTCAAAGCTTAGTTGATTACTTTAAAGTGAAGATAATAATCAGACTTTGTTTGTATTACTATTAAATGTGACTTGACCAAGTCGGCGGAGTGAGTAGAGGCCACCATTTGATTGGATTTGGAGGTGAGGTGGGACCTCCTAGTTGTGACATAACTTCACAGATCCAACGACGGCGATTTGTCACGTCGACGGACCATTTGGTTTAAGTCAGAAATACCCCTAACTGGGACCATGTCACGTCGACGGTTTTAAGTCAGAAATACCCCTAACTGGGACCATGGGTCCCGCCTCATCCAATGGCCCACTGCACAGACTTTCAAGGCAAATCTGTTAACATGTCCAAATAATTTAGGGTCAAAACTCAAAACGTGTGTCCGTACGACATTAATTAAATATGGAAATGGATTTTATTATTTTTCATTTTTTAATTACTTTATTTTCCATTTCCAGTCCTACTCTTTTCAAAAATATAAAATAACAAAAGAGAGAAAAGGTTTTCATTCTGAGATTCTTCAATACGTCTCTTTCTCCTCACTCTCTCTCTCTCTCTCTCTGTCTGTCTTATTGTTCCTCTCCTCATTCCTTTAGCAATCAGCTCCTTTTCCTCCGTTATTGCTAATCAATCACCACCAACACTCTCATACTGTCCTCTTCTTTACCTTTTCCTATACTAGACCTTTTTTCCTGGGTTATTTGCAGAAGAGAAAGACAAGTGAGAATTTGTGATGCCGGAAAATAGCAGTAAGAGGCAAGCTAACAGCAATGTGGTTTCTTCTAACATTCAAGGTATGTTTGGCTTTTCCCGTCAAAAACATAACTATCAAAGCAGTCGGGATCTTTTGTGGTATTGTTGATGTCTTTTTGTTTTTTCCAGTTTTACTTCAATTTTTGTTTTGTTTTTTTTGATGTTTTGATTGTTAGATTTCTATGTTTCTTGCTTCTTTCTGATGCTTCATTTCTACTTTCAATCCTTCCTATTCTTGATCCTATATATTTGTAGCTGTTGTTGTACTAGGAACCATTTTTCTTGCTTTTGCTTGTTGATGATTGATGTTGTGGATACTAAATTATTAGAGCTATGATCATTGATGCGATCCCAATTCAATCCTTTGTAGCTAACAACTACTAATTTTTCTGTGTTGGTTGTTGAACCTAGGAGATTTGTAATTGCTTCTTATTGGGTGCTTTGCCTCTTTTTGCTGACGTGTTAGACGGGGATTTCTGTTGTGAGGCCTTTCTCGTCTTAAGAATGAAAACTTGACGTGTTCATGTTTAGATTGTAGGTTTTGATCCGATTAAGTGTTGGGATCTACATGTTCCTTTATTAGGGACTGTGTAAGAAATTCATTCTATGCTTGTTGTCAAATGATTTTTCGGATTTCAATGGTTTGATCAATGAAGTAAAAGCTCAAGTTGCTCCGGAGATGGAGAGGCCTTTTGAGTTATTCTTATGGGTTTTTGCAGAAGCACTTTGCCTATGGAAAATAGATGATAGTCCGGATCAAGGTGCTATGGCTCAATCAAGTCCATACCCTGATCGTCCAGGTGAACGAGATTGTGTATACTATCTAAGGACAGGGTTGTGTGGTTATGGAAACAATTGTCGCTATAATCATCCTCCTAATTTTGCACAGGTGCTAAAGGTTTCTTGAACCTTTATTCTCCTACTTATATAAATAGATGTTATCATTATCTTGAATTTATCTGTTTGAGTTGATGTTTTTGTGTCAACCCCGTGGTTTATGTGGTGCCTTAAGTTCTTTCCTGTTCGGTTTTAAAAGCTCTTTTTCCATGATCAGGGGACACAATTCACTGAAGAACTTCCTGAGAGAGATGGTCAACCTGACTGTGAGGTAAGTTCTACTTCAATCTTTTGTATAGAGAAAGTTTACAATAGAACTAGGGATCCATTGAGTCAGTGGCCTAGTGGTTGGGTACTTGCTTTGCAGACCTCCTTCTTCCTCCTGACTCTACTGAGAATTTATAAACTGGAAACTTCTGTCTTTTGAAGATGATCGACTTATTGATGGCTAATGTGCATTGTCATCATACCTTCAAATTTTGTGTACAACTTGAAGATTTTATTTATTTCTGCTGTGCCATAAAAAACAGTTCCATGATAGTGTAATGTGTACGAAGAAAAAGCTCTGGTGACTAGGAACTATCCACAGCACAAGTATACTTTTACAGCAATATTAAGCCAATACCGCTTTGTAGTGAAACTACAATTGATATTAGCCAATACTGTTTTCATTTTGAACACTGCATGTATGATGGTTTCTGAAATTACTTGCTTTCTCAAAAAATAAGTATCATTACTCCAGGTTAGCTTATAAACATGCATTTTCAGAGTTCCACTTCGTAAGCTTTCTCCTACCCCACAACTCATAAAACATAAAACCTGGAAAAGTGAACCGTATTTTCTTGGTTGCGTCCTATGGATGGACAATCGGGGTTTGCTCTTCATTGTTGAAAAACGAGCCCTGGTTTCTTTTCCTGTCATGGATGAACCATGCTACAAAAGACATGCTTAAGAATGTGAATATAGAAATTAGTAATTTTTAGACAAAATCACTGGTTATTATTGAAGTTTTTCCTCTCTGTAGCTACCATAAATCTGTTGTTTTTGGAATCAAACTATGGTCTCCTGATTCTCTTGTCTAGGATAAACCAACAAAAACTTATGCTTGGGACAGTTTCTGAGTCCATCTGATCTTGGTCTAACCAATTATGCTCCCCTAACAACCATATAAGCAACTCATTCTTGGAAAAAAGATACAGTCATCATACTTGACCTTCCAAGTGAATGCTAGTTGCCATATCAGAAAAATCATTTTTTCTATAAAGAGTCGTTGATTTTTTATTAAGTTATTTGATGGATGGTGATGGGTCTCCAAATATAGGTTTTGTTTGTATGGAAGGAAGAGAAACAGGTCTAAAGAAGATGCAAGGAGCATTGCTAATAATAACCTGCTTAAATATTTGAAGTAGTTAAATGGCTGCGGGGGAACTTGGATAAGCACTCAAATTGCTATAGGTTGATCAACTACTATGTAAAATGTTTCCTTGAATTGCATATGACAATTTTGGTTCAATTTTCTATTGTACATCCACAAGATATTTATCATTTATTCAATTTTGTTTTCTAATTTCTGGAAGATTAATTAGAGATGTCCAGATCTGTCTAAATCTTCGGTGTAGTGTTGAAATTTCTGAAATGAGAAGATTGATGGGAGCTCAAAGATCTTTATGGTTCTTATTTGCATGACAATACCCTCAATTCAACATCCTTGTTTAACTTTCACTTGGTAGAAGAAATGTCCAACTTCTAACCTTGATTTACTGCTTCTGATGTGAAATCGACATTGTAGTATTACTTAAAGACAGGGACGTGTAAATATGGTTCCACCTGTAAATTTCATCACCCAAAGAACAGGAATGGTGCGGGGCCAGTTTCATTCAATATTCTTGGTCTTCCCATGCGCCAGGTCTTCTCTTCTCCCCTTATCTGGTCAATTACTTTAGGATCATGTTAACATATTCTAATGTGGATATTGGGTATATCTTATGACAGGATGAAAAATCATGCCCTTATTACATGCGGACAGGCTCATGTAAATTTGGCATTGCATGCAAGTTCCATCATCCACAGCCTTCATCAGTTGGCAGTAGCTTGCCTGCTGGTGTATCCACTACCTTGGCCTCCAGAGTGCCATCAATTACTCCTCCATCAGGTCTGTCCTTTGTAGGCGTTCCAACATGGTCACCACCAAGGGCACCTTATGTCTCTAGCCCTCGTTTGCAGATTCCACAGGCTTACATGCCTGTTATAGTTTCTCCTTCTCAAGGTGTTCTTCCTGGTCAAGGATGGCATACTTATGTGGTAAGTATGTGGTGGTTGAATCTTAATTTTGCTATAGGTATCTGATTTTTCAATCATTATAATGGGCCTAGTTGCCAAATATTAAATATTGATGCATGCATCTTCCATTTTGCTTGCTGCAAAGGTGATTTTGGGGAGAGCTCCTTGTGTAGAGAGGAAATGAACAAGCTGTTTAATATCTCTAGTTAGCTTGCTATTGTTTATGTGTCTTTGAGAATAACATTGCGTTTAATTAGTATTACATATTTAGAATGTAGTCAACAATGCAAACGATAAACCATTAACAAATTAAGTTTGCAATTATGATAAGCTTGTTTTGATTTTTGAGAAAACTATCACTTATTGACAAATTTTAATTACTTCATTAACAAATTTCCACTTGCTGGTTTCCATTTGACAGTTAGGATGGTTCAATTCATTCTTGGAACATGTGTAACAATTTTGGTATCTGACATTTTCCATGGTTCAACAATCATATTTTTCTATTGAAGTGGCAATGGCCACTGCATGCACCATCTTATCTTCCAGTTTCTAAAAGGTGTGGCTGTATGGATCATTGTTATTCCTCTTCCACATATTGTATCGACTGTAGGATTGAGATAAATGAAGAGCTCTTTCTATTGTTTTCTTTTTCATACTTTGTTTTGAGTTGTGGAGTTTTGGGCCAAGGAGCAGGGCATCATAATCATTTATTGAGATAGCTTTGACAATCACTGTTGATACTGTTGTAGTGTAGCTTGCATATTTACATTTGATCATGATGGCTGCATGTGTTCAAAGCATATGCTGTTATCATAATTCTGTTTCAGGGATAAACAGATTACATTTCTTTTGATACTCTCATAATTAATGTTATTCCTTCACCAAGTTTTATTGATATCAGTATGTTCTCGTTTAATTTGTTTTCAATAATCTGAATGAAGATTTATGATATGAAAATGATTCAGTGAATTTTAAAACTTCTTCCATTGATCCTATGTCTATCTGGCATTGAATGGCTAAGATGCCAGAAGTTTGGTGGTTGATGTTTTATTCCAGCTATTTATGTGATCATATGCAAAATCTTGTGGATGTTACTTTTTAGTATTCATTATTCAGATAACCAAAATTTCAGTTACTTTTAGTACTTACCTCCTTCAGTTATGCTTTAATTATTTCCATTTCTTTCATAGTATAGTTATAGAATAAACAATTAATTGTAGTCAGTTCTTGTTATTTATTTTTGTGTTCCAATCTTCTTATGAAATGTCTCTTCTGTTAAAAGTTGACTCCCAAAACTCTAATAGTGAGGTTAGGTGATTGGAAAATATAAATAAATATTTTTGACATTTCAAATTAAGAGGACTTCTTATCCAAATAAATTTAGAAATGAAACAGGACAACAAGATTAGCGGACTTCGAAAATTGTTATTCCTTCCAATTGCGTATGAATTTATCAATTGTTTACTTGCTGTATCTTGACCTAATGGAACTAGGAAGATGAGCATAATGCTCAGTAGCAAGCATGAAAGGATTTGAACCCCGTGTATGTGTTGTTGCCTAGAAAAAAAGAACTTTTCCTTTGGGGTTCAGCAGTGGCAGGTTTTGCATCTTGATGAAATTCTAAGTGATGTTTGCTGATAGGATGCACACGAAAGGACAATATTAATTCACACCATCAGGTTCTTTCGTGATTGTTAATGCAATAAATGATGGAATTGCACCACAATGTGGGGATGTTAATGAGGGCAAAATTTCATTTGCTATGGAGTGGTATCGACTAATGGTAGTTTCACCTAGACCTGGCGGGATTAGAAAGATGAGGACTCGATAGAAAGCATGAAAGGACTTGAATCTGTGCACGTATTGTCTAGAAAAGAAATAAAAAACTTTTCCTTACGAGGTGCAACAATGGCAGGTTTTGGGTCTCGATGAAATTCCAAGTGATGTTTGCTGATAGGACGCATGCAAAAGGACAATATTAATTCACACCAACAGGTCCTTTTGTGATTATTAATGCAATAAATGATGGAACTGCACCCACAATGTGCATTTAGGCTTCCTGAGACATAGCCCCTGCTTAGACTAAATGTTTTGTTGGAACTTGTTTAATTTTTGTTGTCATACAAGCATTTGTAATTTCTTGGGTATTTCAACTTCAAACTTCCGGACAAATCTTTTTTTAAAAAAGTTTTTTCTTGGATTGAGGCATTTTCTTAATGTTCTCATGTCTCCATTTTGTTTTCCAGCAAGGAAACTTTAGCACTATGTCTTCTCCCAATATCCCGAGATCCAATCTTGTTTACAACTCAAGAAATCAAGTTGAATCAGGTGGACAAGTGCCCTTTTCAATGATAACCGTTTCGAATCTACCTGAGAGACCTGATCAACCAGAATGCAGGCATTTCATGAGCACTGGTACGTGCAAATTTGGATCTGACTGCAGGTACCATCACCCAAAAGAGAGGAAAGAGAGGGTTGAACAACTAGCAGATAGCATTGGTCCTCTTGGGCTCCCTTCAAGACCTGTAAGTCAATTTCTTTTCTCATGATTGGTAACACATTGGTTAGCAGTTGAACTTTCTGAAATTTATTAGTGAAGATGTAGGATGAAACTAAAGATTGATGTTCTCAAAGTCTGGTCATACGTAGGGATGGCAATGGGCCAGCGTGAAGTCTTTTAAAATAATTTTTTTAAAATTAAAAATATAGAATAATTTAGTTTTTTTTATTAGATTAAAGTTTGGGTTGTTCAGACTTAAGTTTACTTGAGGTTCAACTCTTCTAAATAAAACGATGTTGTTTTGTTTAGAATAATTGGACCTCGAGTTTATCTGGGCCTAGGTTTAACTTATGGGCTGGTCTATTGAAAACAACTAAATTTGGACCCATGGGTTAAAAATTGTCATCTTAGTCATACGTGTATCTTATGGCAGGGGCAAGCTTTATGTCCAAACTACAATATGTATGGAATTTGCAAGTTTGGTCCGAGTTGCAGATATGATCATCCATTCCCTGGATATCCTTATGGCTATAGTCTCAGCCTGAACCTGCCAACTTTGTCTATGTTTGATTCATCTGTCTTAACTTATCCAAGAACATCGCCTGGCATTGCTTCATCTGACACACTGCCTTCGACAAGATGGTCTGATAATTGGGTTCAAAATTCTGAAGCTGCAACTAATAAAAATGAAGTACAAGGCATGAATACAAAGAATTCCGATGATCCCTCTGAAGCAGCTGTTTCTCCACCACCTCACTTCTCTCAGTCCTCTTCAGAACCTTCACACTATTAAATTTGAATTCAATGTTTTTGTAACTTTTCCATTTTGATGATCAATACTTCTAGAGGAGATTCTTGTAACATTGCCTCAAGCTCCTCTCTCTTCACCTGTAATTATGCGGCGTGTGATAAGTTCTGAAATGAATTGTAATGAGGAAAAGCCTGGGGGATCATGGAAGAGCATTTTTGTTGCGAATAAAATGCAGGTGAAAGATGTGATCATTGCTTTCTTCGATAGTTCCTGCTTTACTTGGATGGTTTGTGATATTATTATTACATCGTCTGAAATCTACCGTGTCTCATATGATCAATTCCGATTCGACTGTTCAAATTGTTTAACTTTTTAGTTTAGTTTTTAGAGGTAATGTGGGTTTGAATGGCCATAGAGCCACTGAATTGAAAAGGTGTGATTGTAGATATTTTGAAAATGGGCAATGACATTTGATCGCAATGTCTAAAGATAACTGAGTATGAGCATTTTGATTTGAATAAACTAACCGACTTAGGACATGAAAGATATGAATAATTATAAACAATTTAGGTTTTCTCAATGATATAGCTCATCATATTATGTATAAGTTGTTGCTTGGTCGTCGTTTGCCTTGGAATTTTCTCATGTTCCTTTATTTCTAAATAAAAATAAATGGTGGTGCCAAGAGCAATTCTAAATTTGATAACATCATCCTTACATATCCAATTCAATTCGATGCTCTAGCCGATAATATCAGCTTAAGAATTCACCAACACATGAAAGATTGTTAAGCCTTTGTATGGATTGCCAAATTGGTTTAGTGAAATCATATTGAAAGAATAAGTTTCTAATAGATTTAGGCTCTTACTGAAAAAGAGAGAAAATAGTAGAAATAGAAGTTGCAATATGAAACATGTCTTTAGTCGAGACTTTTCAAGTATAGCTAGCCATATAATGAATGAAACTCTTGGAAAAACTAGCTTACACTATGCAAATTTATACCAAGAGACTTTTGGGAGCCTTAAGCCTTAAAAATTCTTTATAGTACTTATTGGTAAATGATCCTAAAGAGTGTGTAAACCAAGTAGAGTCCTAAAGAGTGTGTAAACCAAGTAGACTTATCTGCATTAGTAGAAAAAGGGTGAAAAAGAGGCAAGCCTAAGAAAATCATCCTTGATGCTCATATAGGATTATATATATTATCATGCAATACCTCTCTAATAGTGGCAAGTTCTGGTATCATGCTTCTAAAAGTTGAAAAATGAAGATCGTTAATAAGAGGGCTCAAAGAACTCTAGTTATCATACCAAAAGTTGGTAATAGCTTCATTGCCTAATCTCCTTTTAATCCGACTTCTACATACTCCTTAAGCTTGAAAAAGCATTGTCCAAGATGAGTTACATTTTGGAGAAGTTTACCGGATGCTAATAGATTTTAAGTAATGAAATTGCGCTTACTTTACCTAAAGAGATTCCTCACTCTCTATAATCCTCTAACCATGTCAATTTTGTTACTTGTCTTGATTCAGTCTATACCAAGTCCTCCATTATCTTTAGGCAAACATATAATGTCCCATTTAACTTTTGCTTTATAGCTTCTAGTTGTCTGACTAGGCCACAAAAAGGTCTTAAAGAACCTTTCAATTATTTTTAGTAAGCCCTAGAGCAGTGACAGAGCCAAGAATTTAAGATAGAAGGGCTCAAATAAAATATAAATTTTATAAAAATTTTCATATCAAAATTAAATAAAAAATAAAGTTTTATTAAGAATATAAAATAGTTAAAATTACAATGATCCTCGCCTACTTTTCATAGATTG
>JANZLF010000006.1:11489722-11503191 GCA_026546835.1 Erythroxylum foetidum | reverse complement strand
TAACTTTTGTTATTTTGGGTTGTAATCAGGCTAGATGTCGTTTGAAGCTTTTTATTGACTCATTTCCATGTAAATATAAGGGTTTTGAAGTTTAAAATGTATCTTGTATATGATTTCAATGAATATATGGATGTATGGTTGAAATTGATAAAAGCAAGCATGAGATGGTATTTCTTAGGTTTTGAAATGAATAGATACCTAAGAGTGTGTTACTCCCATTGGAGTTTGGGATGATTGGATTAGATTGTGTTGTGGAAGATTGGATGATGAGTTTTCTCTATGCAGGTAATGGAGTTTAGATGAGAACATTGAAGTTTGGCTAGTGGAATTTTTAAAGGAGGTGCCGTCAAATTTTTACAAAAATTTGACAAAAACTTCGCTTAGGTTTTATATCTCCTTAGAGCTTGAATTGGATTGGGAGGTCTTATTGAAAAGTTTAGTACATGATTAGAGCTTTCCAATGGTATATAGTTTGTCATTTTTGGAGTTAGGATGAAGAAGTTATGAGATTGGGAAAACATTCAGTTACTGTGCATATGGATTGATTTACTATTTGATTGGTCTTTATATAGGTGATACATTTGAGTGAAATTTTACCTATTTTACTGGCTGAATTGAGTTTTTCATTCTTCACAAAAGATGTAGCTTTTCTTTTAATCTTTCCAATAATACAAAGTTTGAAATTTTTGGATGTCGGAATGGAAAGATATGTGTGTTACAAGTGAGGATGTTACTTATGTTTTATGTTTGCAACAGCTATAGGAAAATGTAATGAAGTTGTAGTTTTGATGAACCAATTAAGTTGGAATTTGGGAATCTGGTGAGTTGAACTTGAAGTTTGAAGTGTTTAGGCTTTAGAATGAGTGAATTTGTGAAGTGTGTAAGTGTTCATGGTGTTAGATGGAAGTTGAGAGGTTTGGAAGAGGCATTGGGGCTTTGGGAAGCCCAATGTCCGTTAAACGGACATGGATGTCCGTTTAACAGACATCCTTGGGTATAAAAACACCCCTTGGTCAGTCCATGTCCGTTAGACGGACATGCATGTTTGTTTAACGGGCATTCTCGGGTCATTTGAGCCACTTTCACCCATACATGTCTGTTTAACAGACACCCACGGGAAAGATTATGAATGTTGAAATTGTTAGAGGCCGAATTTCATTTTGTGCTCTTCATGAGAGTTGTATATCTAGATGTGTACTTTCTAATGGACTAAAAAAGAACTCAATCAGATTTATATATCGAAAGTTATAGTGATTGCTCCAAGAGATGTTCAATTTGTTTTAGGGTGTGAACATAGTCTATTTCTTTGGGCATAACTCCCTTATCCGACCTCCAATTGAGGTGAAACTTAGACCAATAGATTCCTACGATGTATATCTTCCTATAAATAAAAATTTGTATCATTTCAAGTTTAATTGAAAAATTTTACATTAAAGTAAGTGAGAGGTTGGTTAGGAGAGCATATTTGGGGTATGAGCCCTTTTAGGCTTTTTAAGCATATCTTGAGTTATATACCTCTGTTTGAGGTGATTCTTATTTCAAAACGAACTTGAGGCTTAAAGCTATAATTTGTATGAATAAGTCAACATATGATTTTCGTGCATAATTAGTGTGCGCTCACCACGAATGTGGAGTGACAGTAAATGACCCTACAAGGGAATGAGTATAAGGTTTATGATTTTGCAGGAGTTGAATTCCGGAAATAAGTTTTCTTCCATGGTGAGGAATCCCTCCCTTGTAGGTTGCATGTCCAGATGTCATGTAGGACGTCAGACCCATGATCCACCAGGGAGGGGTTCCAACATTTGTAGAATGTGACTTTTTGTTGAAGGATAAGTTTTCCAAAAAAAAAGGAAAATTGTATTGATTTGTACGAGTTTGAATGAAATGAAAAAGAAACAAATTTATACCAGTTTTTCGTGGCTTAGATTAAATGTATAAGGTTTCTGACGCGATAAGTTGTCTATAATATTTGTTTCGGATGTCGGAGTTTCATTTTTGTTCCGCTTCTGATTGTTCGAATTCGTTATCGATTCGGATTCGCTTCTTTCGCATTATGTATTTCCGCTTCGGATTCTTTCATTTTATGAATTCGAGCACTATGTTTTCCGCCTTCGATGTTGTTTCCGTTCTTTGTTCTGTGTTTTTGTTTCGTTTCTCGGTTGGGGTCCGGTCTTGAGATCGAGTTCCAACATTTATGGTATCAGAGCAAGAGTGACAATGTTAAGTTTAAGTAGTTGGGTTTCGGTCCCAACGTAAAGGAATTTTGCTATTATGAAGAGGTTGCCTAGATTACCCTTTGTGGACTATCTCATTAATCTGGAGCAGTCGACCCGAAAGTGTGGTTGTAGAAAAATTGAAATAAGCATAAATTGCGAGTTTGATGATTTTAGTGCAGCTAAACCCTAGACATTCTTGAGTTATGATATAGTAATGGTTTTTTAGATGAAATTTATGGATTGATACCAGGAATGTCACGAACATGCATTGTACACATTTTAATTCCTGCATGTGCATTATTATACATTTCTGATTGTACAATTTGTAATATTTGTGTATTTGAGTTGTTATAGAGGTGCATTTGGAACGTCAACCCACCGACGTTGCCGAGACTTCCAGGCATTAGCTTCGGAAGCTGTTGGTGAGTAACCTAGATGGTTCCTCAATTATTATTTGCTTATGCTTATGACTATCTATTGAATAATGATGGATTGTGATTGGATTATGGATTCTGAACTGAAGGTCCGATGATTGTGTACTGGGGATTGTGTTATTAAAGTGCTACTTATATGTAAATTTGAGACCTACGTGATTATAATGTGATTATTTGTGACATATGCATACGTGCATAACAATGTGATTGATTGTGGCATATGCATTTCATTCATGAATGCATATTCAGATAAATGACAGTTGTGACCAGAGCAGCCACTGATTAGAGCTTAAAGCTCAACGATTGAATTTAAGCCTCGAGCTCAACAGTGATTTAGAGCCTCAGGCTTAACATTTAATGTTTCCTATATGGGACAGTTCAGGTGCTTGGTCACAATACCGTAATAACTGAAAAAGTGTTACATGAGCATTTCATATGCATTTTGTTAAATATGCTTGATTGAGTGAACGACCAAAAATTTCTTATGCTTATGTGACCATATGGTACTTCTGTTCAATGTGATGTTATAAAAGAATTGTGATATTTTCAATTGTTGCATGAATTGAGTGAACCATCGATGATGGTTACCTCACTGAGTTCACAAAACTCACCAAAATTGCAACATTATTTTTCAAGATCGAGAGTAGACTCCTAGCTTCAGAGGGATTTTTCCAGTAGTGTAGATTGTTTTGGAGAGAGAAGTCATGGCTCACAGGTCGGTCAGTTGGAACTTTTGGATGGCCTAGATAGATTTATTGTTTTCCTCTTTCATTTAGCATTTTGTACTAGGTTTTTGGATTGATGTATAGACAGTCAAGGATGACAGACGTATAAACAGTTTGTTTTTGATGAAATGAAATGAGGAAAAAGTTGGTTTTAAAGAGATCATAATTTTTATGTTGATGATTTATTATGATGCATTGTGAAGTGATTGTAGTGATTGTTCGTAGCTCACCCTTATCATAGGATATGTACCAGAATGACCTGTAGACGTCTTGGTGTATACCCTGTAGTAAGGGGGTGCTACACATAGGCTAACTAACAAATCCAACTTAAAATAGGTTATTTTCCCTTAGGCATGTCAAATACCTCAAGCTACTTAAAAGACTTCTGAACAAAGTTATATCCACACTCTATTGTCCATTAAACTTGGATAGCTTTACTCCATACTACAAAGGAGTCTTATTCGTCTTACTATCCAATAACTTGAACTTCTTAAGCACCACTTTTTCATAACCTTCTTAATTGATAAAATTTCCATTCTCTATTTACTTCACCTTAACTTCAAACTAGTGAGACATCAATCTCATATCACTCATTTCAAACTCATAGTTATGGAATCTTTGACCTCTACATCTTTGGATTATTTTTCTTGAAAAATGAATTTTTCATTCCTATAGACAAAGCTAAAAACCAGCATTGCTAAAAACCAACATTACAATAATTTCTACGTTTTTAGCCTATATATAAGTATTATAGCTAAATATACAGAAAGAGGAGCTACATTACAGGGAATAGTTTAAAATAAGCATAGTATCCAATTAAAATTTCCTTCTCGATATCATGTTAGGAGAGAGTGAATGATACTTTGCCTCTTCTAAGTTGGTAGATCTTTTGTTGTTTTGTTCCTCACAGATCATGTAGATGGTAGCGGTGAAAGCTCCTTTAAAAAGTATAGGATTTAACATCCCCTACTTAGAGTTTTGAATAACCCTATTCAAAGTAGTTTCCCATTCATATGTATAGTAGTTATCTGGAATCATATGCAAGATCCTGCTCTATACTGCTTTTGAGAATGTACAAAGGAAGAAAGATGGTCTCAATCTTCCACTTCCATTTTACAAAGTACACACGTGGTATCTACATTTTCTTGCCATTGACTTAGATTCTTGAATTTATTTTTTATAGAGAAGATTATACCAAGGGACCTCGGTTGAGTAATGTGTGAGGAGCAAGTGACAGAATTTATTAGAGAACTTACCATTTGGGTTAAGAGTCCAAGTGATAGCATCTTCAGATTGGTTTATGTCCTACAACCAATTGCTTTGGTTATAGTTTAGTGATAATTATTTAAAGACATTCTTTATCTTGTACATGGTTAGATATATATGACAAATTAAATAGAATAATTTTACATTGCAAAGGAAATTATAATGAGATTATAACTATGAGATTTCTATCGCATTTATGTATTATTCCTAAATTATTTCTAGTCATTGTTCTATTAAAACCAGATATTTATAGAAGGTAAAAAGATTACCACATGTTATGTTTTTTCTTATAAAAGAATTTGTCGATATCATAGGCTAAAGTATGGAGATACTTAAAAAGATTAGCACACATTATGCTTTTCCTTGTGAAGGAATTTATCGATATCATAGGCTAAAGAATGGAGATACTTAAACAAACATGTGGGTGCTTGTTAGAGAGCAATTTCACTAAACAAACCTAACATAAGAAATTCATTAGAAACATTACTTGTATGTCTATGTAATTCTCATTGTGATGATTGTATAAGTGATCATTTGACTTAAGGTCAGCAAAGTTATCTTATACTAGAATTGCTATATTTTGAAACTACTTATGATCTATTTAATCATGAGTCATTTAATCGATAATCCTTGGATGTAGCATAAACTATATGGAGGTAGTTGGGTAATCAAGATAGAATTCATCATCCTAAAGTAATTAGGAATGCTTTACTGTTCTCGATTAGTATTAATTCCAAAAATCCTTGGCTAAGGTGAATGATGCTTTGTAAATAGTGTACAAATGTCATTAATTGAATCAATAGCTAATAAAGAAGAACTAATATGATTGGGCTCAAAATAAAGTAGATATTAATTCTATGCTCTATGTCAAATTAGAATATTGTATGATGAAAGGATTGAATTATATGAAAAAATCATGCATGAAAAAGCTAGTTAAAACCACTTTGACATTCTTAAAGATTTAGGTGGTCATAATATGTTGTTAGATACCAATCTTGATTGATGATTCACATATAGAATAGGTTGAAAAAGCAAAGTTAATTTAATCAAATTGGACTTGATTATAAAGTTTGAGAAAATTTATGATTAAATATGAGATATTTAATAAATAAGGATCAATATGAGATATTGAATCTAATTTGGGCATAATTGGTATTTAATTAGAATTATTTATAATTCTAATTAAATTTTAATTGAAATTAGAATTTAATATCAATTAAATTACTAAAACATCCAAAAGCTATTATAAATAGGCTTAAGCTTTAATAGAGCTAGTACTTCTTGCTTAACCCTCTCTGTAAAAGTTAAAGAGTTCTTTCAACCTATTTTATGGATATCGTTAGAGGTTAGATACTTGTGTAGCTATGGTGGTTGAGACAGATCGATTTTAGAAACAGTTCAAAAGGGATACGACAAAAACATGATCAAGCTTTGAAATAAGGTAAGATTTTAGATTCATGTTTTATTAAGATTTAAGTGTTAATCATTTTATATAATTAAAGAGATCCTGATTTTTGGAAAAGCAAAATACAAGAAAGCATCGCAATTATTTTGCTACAGTTGGCATTTGATCCTGGTACGATTTTCCAACAATGGTATCAAAGCCAAATTTTAATTCTATAATTTGATTAATTTTTTGATTAGTGTAGATCAAAATTTGGAATTGAAATATCATATCAAATCTTATTCTTGAAGCAACCTATAAAAAAAATCAGTTTGTGCTTTATGCCTTCGTATCTGCTCCTTATTCTTTGGCTATTTTCTGCTTTAGTTTTTTGGATTTGCTTGTGTACTAGTTTTTTTGTGGGTTTTGCTTACGATTTTGATTTTTCGATGTGTTTTTGTTTTCTGAAAAATAATGGTTGTTACGATTACTGGTTTCTCGAAAATTAAAATTACTTGCTCCATCTAAAAACTAGGAATACCATAATACTTATGGAATTTTGGATAAGTTAGATGATTGTCGTTGGGATATATGTTATGTATCTAAGTAATTAGTTTTGACATTCTTTATTAATTGGACCTCTAAGATATTAATTGGATGATCATAGCTAACCAATAATCCTTGTTTGACTTGGATTCAAAAAGTTATTTTGGATAATGTTTTAGATGTTATAGAATCCTATCTTGAATAGATGTGTATCTTGATAAGAAGTATGATGGATTATGTGGGTGATGTAGAGTGGGGCACTACTGGATTTTTGGGATAATTATTTAAGTGTGATAGAACTCTATCTTCAGCAAGAGTGTGTATAGATTATATCTATGTGTGTGCAGCTGTGTTTTGATTTCAATATTGCGTGAATCAGCTTAGGTATTTCATTTTTATGCTTCAAAGTCTTTCCCATATGAAAGCATTCCTTGAGATAGTCTATTTGGATTTTATAGCTGATTGGTTATTAGAAGAAATCCATTTTATGCAAACTCTTTGAGCATCTCGTGACTAAGAGGGCTGAAGAGTCTACTGCCTTAAGTGTGCTTAATGGGTAGGAGTTTTGGTGTGACTATGCATTGATTGAATTTCCTGAATAGTTGAAGGTGTGTGAGTGATTTTTGTTGGTTAGAGAGTGGTTGTTCATGGTCAGTATCTATGTCTCTAATATGGCTGATGTGAATTAAATGGGAACTATTTCTCTATTAGGTTTTTACGTAACCTAGGCTCTCCTACGTGACTTTGATGGAGCTGAGTTTTTCCTTAATCTAGCATCATTGATGGTTATAATTGTAGTTTTTGTTTTGTGATTTGTGTGTTCACTCTTCTCTTCAATGTAAATTAAGTGTGGTTTTTAGGATTTGGCAGCTAATCAATCTTTTGATGAAGTAACATGGGAAGATTCTAGCAGTTGACTAAGGTAGTATACTTGGCGAACAACTGTTAGATTATCTTTGAAGAAGCTGAATTCATTGGGAAGTTGTTCCATTTTTATCTCAAATGTATTCATTTTTGTTTCTAGTTATGTTAATCACTTAAGTTGTTCCTTTAGTTGTCTTTATTATTAAGCAGTGTGTGTAAATCCTCTATTGAGGTTAGTACAAGGTGGTCATATTATTGGGTATGAAGTTACTTTCATAGGTAGTGAGGAGGGGATAGTGTCAAGGGTTGAGTAATGTCGACTCAGGAAAACCTTATGCAAAAACTATTATTGTAGTGAAAGTATTAAGCTAGGTGAGGGCCCCGTAGATATAGGCAAGTTGTGCTAAACTGCGTTATCAAAATTTTGATGCTTTTTATTATTTCGCTTTTAATTGCTTTTGTTTTCGTTTGTGCTAGAGACATCCACGGTAAAATTGGAAAATTTGTGAAACTACTACCCCCTTCAATTTTTCATTTGATATCATATTGAGATCATCAATTCAAAACTTGGTAGTAAGTTGGTGTGGATCTGGGTTTTGTAATTATGACCATAAGAGAAGAAGCTTTAATTATCAGGCCATCGCTGTTGGATGGTTCAAATTATCCTAAATAGAAATCATGGATAAGAGTCTTTATTCAGGCATAGGAAAAAGAATAATTGTCGGCTAGAGATGGCTAATTATAAGTATGCTAGAAACAATTAGAATAATGGTAATGAAGCGACATGCAGAGAGGAGACAATTTGTACATGGCTGGAAATCAGAAGTTGCACACAGGATTGTGAAGAAATTAGAAAAGAATAAGAAAGATGCTATGCAGTGGAGAATTGTCTGGAATGGTGATGGAGCGTATGAAATTAGCAAAGGTGATGCCAAGCATATTGTGAGGATTGGTAGAAACCAATCATATAGTTGTTAGGTGTGGGAGTTGTACGGATATCCTTGCAAACATACTATAAATGTTATTCACCATTCGAAACAACGGACGGAGGCATATGTGGATAAATGCTACAAGAAGTCTAAATTCATGGTAGTGTATGAGCATGTCTTATAACCTATTAGAGGACCTATTTTCTGGTCTACAGTTGATGATGAAGATCTAGTAAACCCCCCAGCCAAAAAACCATGCTTGGAAGACCTAAAATAGCTAAAAGGAGAGGAGTAAATGAGCCTACTAAGTTGAGAAATTCAAACAAATCTAGTAGAAAGGGTCAAGTACGAAAATGTAAAAAATAGGGCAATTCTGGTCACAATATAAGAAAATGTAACAATCAATCATCAACTTAACCAACTCCGCAATCTCCACAGATATTAAAAATTCTTTGTATGTATTGCTTCATATCTCTGATGATCATTTCTGACGTTATTTGATTCATATTTATTAGGTCATTCTCGATGTCTCCTTACAACCTGAACATGTTGTTGTATCAAGTCAATAAAGCAATATTATAAGTATATTTATCTCTTTAATTATTATTGATTTCTTTCAAGATTGAATACTGTTAAAGGCATGTTTATTTGTAGGTTAGTAGCTCTTCGCATAGTTGTAAATGCAAGTTTGTAGAAGTTGATCTACATTCATTCAAACTATCCTTCGAACCAAGAGATCTAAGGTCCAAAGGACAACCTAGCATATCTTCTCAATGGTTACAAACTGAAGCAATGAGCCAGAGATCATTAAGAAATCAACCAGTACATGATCAACCTTCTCATTCAAGTTCAAATGAGGGAAGTAATGTGGTTGACACACAGACTTTACATTGATATTCTCTATACGAACGAATAAATAGCATAATTTTTGTATAAAAACGAATTGTGATGTAATCACTTTATTGATATTATCACTTTTTTTATATATATTTACAATTGGACATATTGCTCCAATTGTTTATTCTTATATCATTTTTGTATTTATTTGTTTATGATGCGGCCATTTGAACAATTAATTCTTTAAAAGATTATAAACTATTAATTGATGTCATTAAAGCAACTTACATGAATAATAAAAACAATAAAGAAAAAGCAAAGTGCAAAATATATTAGTTGAAATAAGGAGTTTTCATTCTCATAATGCAAGTTTTTTAAAAATAGTACATTTTACTTTTACTTGCCCAGAACAAACCATCTTTTTAAACACGTCATAAGTACAAAAACCCCTACAATAATTAGTACAACAAATCTTAACTCATTTTTTTCTTTTGTCAGTAAAACAATGCCTTCTTTCATCAAATTTATTTGCTCCTCAACTTTAAACGTCGAATGTGATTCAATTGTGCTTCGTTCAACCTCATCTACTTTTTTCTTCAGGTTATGAATTACTTTAATAGCTTTGTTGGTAAATTTGTCATCGTAGAACTTAAAATTTTCACATTTTCCAATTGAAAGATCATTAATAATTATTAGGCAAAAAAATTAAACATATATACAATCAATTTTAACTTATCAACAAAAATTAAGCTTACACGATATTTGGGGCATTCATAAAATCTTCTTCTTTGTTTTTTTTTCACTCTATGAGGTTCTTAAAGGAGCTCTTAAACCACAATAACACACCACATTATCATTATTTGAATTTAATGTAGTGTTAGTTGAAGACGTCACATCCATATTTTTGGATAATTGCAATTTTATACGAGTACTTGTACTTCGATCTCAAATAACTCCACGCACAAATCATTCATACATGTCATATATATTCAAACAAGGTGTTAGGAGTAAAGAGCATCAATTGGTTTCACCAAATTCATTAAAATTTTCCCAGACCCCATTCCATTAAATTTCTTTATTAAAAATGTAACAAATTTTACACATAATGAACTCTCTCCATATAAAAATTCACAAGACTTTAGTCTTTTGTCATATGTCTACCCTAGAACATACACAAATCTCTTATGTTTCCTTCTGTGTTAGTCAAGATTTTCCAATATATTCACAAGTGTATCTGGTAAGAGCAAATGGTCCAGATCTAAAATAAGTCCCAAAATCCAATGCAAACTTTGGAAATAAGTCCATGATTTGATCATATCCTCTTTTACAATTGGTTCAAACACACATAGATGGCTCTCACATTCTTGTTGTTATTAGGAAAGGTACTAGAGAGTGTACTAAAAGATCGCTGTACACCTGTCACCAACAACCATGTTTAGGCATTTCATGGTTAGTCAATTGTATGCAACTATAGATTACTTGAGGTTATCTACTATTCAACCCTGCTCAAAAGATTTAGAGTGTAGTCTTAAACATATTCTTAAGAGGGTAATGATGTTCAGACCAAATGAGATAGGATAGGAAATAAGTTACATGAGACTAAACAAGAACTTACAATAACTTTTTGACTTATACTCCATGTTTAGGCAAAGATAAAGTCAATATTGCAAACGTTTCCTTTCTGGAACAGGTTTTGTTAATTATAATCCTTCCATTAAATAGTCATCAATTCTTCATGTTCCTAATTTTCCTAATAATTTGTAGTCTATTAGATCCCTTATAAATGAAGTTAATTGTAAAGTCGAATTCTATCCTATGTATTTTGCATTTTGGGAACTAAACATAGTGAAGATGATTGGCTATACTAGATTTCAAGATGGTTTGTATATGTTACATAGGAGCAGCCAGGTTTGCTATGTATATGCTACATAAGAGTAGTCACTCACTGCTATCTTCTAAGACTCAAGCCATGATAGGAGATTCAATGTCTGCTAACCAACAATTGATTCAGTTACATAACAGATTAGGACATCCATCATTTAATGTTTTAAACAGATAATAACTACAATTTCAATTTACTGTTTTTTAATGCTTGTAAATTTTCCAAACACAGAAGACATTCTTATCTTTTGAATGTCCTGAAAGTCTACTAGGGTGATGCAGTACTCATAGCTATATTTTTTTATTAATAGAATGCCTTTGAAATCTTACAACTAATATGGGAACACTGATAAAGCAACATAGTAGTTGATAGTGAAAAATGGTTGGTGTATTCATCGATAATAAGTGGAGGCAAACCATATAAAACAAAATAAAAGCAAAAACACCACGATGAGGCACACAACAATGGACCATGATGAGGCACACAACAAGCACACAAACAAGCAAATTTAAGGGATCATAAAAAACATAAAAGGTAGACAACAATAGACCTACCACGATGAAATGTCGACCTCCAGATAGATACTCGATGAGTCTGTCTGTTGAGTTGCTTAGTGTGTGCGATAATAACAATTAACCATGATGAAATGTCATTTAAGGAAGAACACACAAGGATTAAGGATGAGGAAGAACACACAGAGAAGAAGAGGGAAGAAGTGTGAGATGAGAGATTGTGTGGGAAGAAGATGAGAGATTAGCGATTAAGGATTAGGAATTGGAGGATTTTTGGTAAAGAAGAAGAAGGGCGATTAGTGATTAATGAAGAAGGAAACGTTGCGTCTATTAGGGAATGTCGATGGGAGATTAGGGATTAGGGATCAAGGATTGGAGGATTTCTATTAGCGAAGAAGATGGGAGATTAGGGATTAATGAAGAAGAAAACGTTACGTCTATTAGGGAATGTCAATGGGAGATTAGGGATTAGGGAAGAAGAGCATGCGACATCTCCATATCTATGGATGGTAGATTAGGGGTAAGGGATTAGGGAAGAGGAAAACGGTGCATGTAAGGGAGGAGGGGCTAAAGCAAACGGTGTTCTGGCTTCAATAAAACTGTGTGTCTCATATCCGTCCCAAGACACTGTGTTTGAGGGAGGTGGGAGACGTAGCGTTTCATTCGTTGATGTGAGACCCACCTTTAACGAACCACATTAGTAGATGATTGATAGTCTCCTTAAGACGTCAATGGTCAGGGTTCGATTTGAATGCTTTCCAAACTTTAGGGTCTAATTTAAACGTTTGATAAACTTTAGAATTCAATTTGAACACTTTAAAGTGTTAAGGTTTATTTTGTACATCCATGAAAAAGTTAGGTATTAATTAACCCTGTGGGCGTTTATGTATGCATGTCTTATGCAAGAAATTTGGAGTCAGTGTCTATAAAAGTTTTACGTTCTAGTTTATTTGCCTCCGTCTTTAGGAACTTAATTATCACTATATCTTTCTCTACCAGACACTCTCGCTCTTCTTCTATTTCCCTTTTTTTTCTGGTTAATATTATCTTGATTGAGAAATTCAAGGAAAAACGGAGAAGGTAGACAGCGAGAGCTAATAGATCCAATTTGTGATCAAGGCAAGACGATAGAGGCATGATTCAAGGACAGATATACGTATCTCCTGAAGAAAGGTACTGTAAGTCCATCGCAGGTGTCTAATGAGCCTGACCTTCACGCCACGCCACTGCCAGCTTCGGTTAAGGTAACATTTGTTTATTTTTATTTTATTTTAGTGTTTGGAAATGTCTGCAAGGCTCGACGCAATAGCCCTAGCTCCAACAGACAATTTCCAGGTGCACGCTTTTATTTAATGTCTCTTTTTTTTGTCATGCAAGTGTAATATAGGGTGTCCTCAGGCGTTTTTGGTTAGAAAGCTGTTAGTTTTAGATGTCTCCGCGTGCTTCCCCCAGATGTTTGTGGTGGTTTCGGGTTTCAGTCCCAAGTGTTCAGTGCTTTCTTCTTGGTTTCAACCGTTACCCTTATCTCCCTCCTTGAGCCGACTGACAATTTGCTATGGTAGCGCACCGACTGACTATTCTGCAGTCAATTCATTTTTCTGAAGAACCGTTTGACAGTCTGCTTTAAAAACTGCTGAGTCTATTAATGCAAGACTTCTTTCTCTTAGTTTTATTTTCAACTTGACTCTTATAAGCCTTCCTTCCTTCTCTGTACCTTTCCTACTTCTTGCAGTAGAGGGAGTTCTCTTCCCAATACGTGGGCGTCTCTGCATATTTTCTGGCCTTCACCTTTTTCTTTACTTTTATCACTGAGAGCTAGTTTTATTCATATTATTAGCACTATTGAGTTTTGTACTTATTATTATTATTAT
>JANZLF010000006.1:11470480-11484644 GCA_026546835.1 Erythroxylum foetidum | reverse complement strand
TTTAAAAAATATCCCGAAACGGTACCCGGTACCGACCGGTTCCGGTACCGTTCCGTTCCAGAGCCCAATCCGGTACCAAGTCCGGTACGGTAATCATAACATTGTTACATTCATTCAAAATTAAGTAAGAACATGAAACAGTGCGGATCCTCCTGTGTGAGTCAGTCATTCCCAGTCCTACTGCTGCTACTCCCACCTACAACATAAGATCTTCTGTCTAATATTATCCTGTCTTATTCTATTTTATAAAATTTCAATCATTTATTTTACAAGCTGAGATTGATTAGACACAATAAGATACCATAATATTAGACAAGGATCTGAACTTTCTACTTACAGAGGAACTCCCACCTACAGAGGAACAGAGTACATATCTGTTACCTTAGCAACATACATGCATTAGCCTTTTCTTGTTCCCTAGTTTTATACTTTTCTTCCATCAAAGGCATTGTCATTGATCTCACAATTATATCATACGATTCCTTCACATAATTTTCGTCAAATATAAAATAGTTAAATTTAGAAACTACTGGGGACGTTCCAGTAATTTCATATAAAAAGCAAACAACTCCTTTTCCTCTGTAGCCCACGCTCGATTTTATCTTCTTCGCTCAAATCTCTCTCTCTCACTCACTTCCTCCTAATTTGTTGTCACACCCCATTTTCTGCGTTTTCTTCCTTTTCGTAGTCTCGAAAAATCCACAGTTTCTTTCGTAATTTAGGTTTTGGTTTTGAACTTTTCGTTTTGTTGACGTTTTGATTCATCCGCGGGCCCGTACTTATGGCGGCGGGGACAATGGCCACCGCCGCCGGAGCGGCGGTACTGCTGTACTACGTGATGAGCCGGCGATGGGCGGCGAAGACGGAGGATGACGAAAGCGGCGATTTGTCCAAAACGAGATCGGGGAGACGCAGGAACGTCCGCCGGCCGGCGCAAGCTCCGGCAACGTGGCTGGAAACGATCACGACGTTGTCGGAGACACTTCGGTTTACTTATTCTGAGACTCTTGGGAAGTGGCCTATCGCTGATTTGGCTTTTGGGATTAATTATTTAATGCGTAGGCAGGTAGGTTCTTGAGTTGTTATCAGAAGTTTGGATCTTTATTTTAGAAGGTTTGAACTTTTAGGCATTGATGATACTGAATTATCTATCTGTTTGGTGTACACTTATTTAGAACTAAAAGGGTTTGTTTCTAGACTATTTCTTGGGGGCTAAGAGAGATCTGGATTGCTAACTAGTATTTTCTCGTTGCATGAAGCGTGTTATATGATTTTTCACTGGGTGTTAATTTTTTGGTCTTCCTTTTTAATGATTCTCAGGGTAATTTGCACGTTGCAAGTGTGTACGCTGGTAGCAATTGTTTACAGCTTAAAGGTCAGGAGATTATTGCCGAGCTGCAGAATCTGTTGAGATTGTTGACTCTTTGCATGTTTTTCTCTAAAAAGCCATTTCCGGTGTTTCTTGAAACTGCTGGGTATTCTCTTGATGATGTTCTTCTTCAGAAGCCGAAAGCAGGGGTATGCTTCATTTCCCTATAAAGCCTGCAGCGATCTATCTAGTTGGTCTTTAATATTTCTCTTCATCTGTTAATGTAAATAGTTTGGTTTGTTAGGTTGCTTTTGTTTTTAATTAGCTCGTTTAGGTTGTTATGAATTAGTGATTGCTTTCTACTTGACATTGTTCTTTTAATTTCTCCCAAATGTCTGTTTGCTGGGGTTATTGTGCTCTGTGGACAATTAAATTCAAATTGTTGCTAAGTTCAAGGCTTGGTTGTGAAGTTTATAAGGATGCAAGGAGACAACAGTAATATCTATAAGATGTTCTTTCTTTCTTTCTTTGGGTTGTTGTACCTGCCCTGTGGACCTAATTATTCTTAATCGACTTGTACAGCTGTGGGAATAGTGAAAAGGAATAGCCTTTCTAATTTATTAATTCTCACGATAAACATCATTAATATTCAGTTTGTTGAAAGAATGATAGAGCAAGCTTTTTTCCTCTAACTATCTTGATATGTTTGCAGATTTTGAAGCCTGCTTTCACAATTATACATGATAAAAAATCGAAACATTTCCTTCTACTGATTCGTGGTACACATAGCATGAAAGACACACTAACAGCCGCAACAGGAGCTGTGGTCCCTTTCCACCATTCAATTTTACATGATGGTGGTATAAGCAATTTAGTACTAGGATATGCACATTGTGGAATGGTTGCTGCAGCTCGATGGATTGCTAAACTGAGTACTCCTTCCCTTCTTAATGCACTTGCTGAATATCCAGATCACAAACTTAAGGTGATTATCAAGTTTCCTACCTGAAGTATCATATTAATGTTTCTTCGTTTCTTTGTGGAGTTTTTCGACCTCATTTGCATTTAGTCTAACTCTTCTAATATTTAATACAAGAAGAGATTCAACAATCTTCTAGTTCTACTCAATTTGGAAGAGTGGCAAACTGCATTATAATTTCTAACAAATATAACTCACCATTTCTGTGTATAAGAATAGCATCCAAGTCAGCATAAAGCAATCATACTGTTTTTTAAGTTGCAATAACTAATTGCTGTAAGCTTACCATGTTTGTGGTTACACATTGATAATCGGACATATGTTTCAGAGATCTACTCGACAATGCAGACTTACATGTTGCAGAATTTTCTCATTATAGGCATTCCCCTTGATTGTTCACTTTTGATATTCAGATTGTTGGGCATTCGCTTGGTGGCGGTACTGCAGCTCTACTAACGTACATTCTTCGAGAGCAGAAGGAGTTGTCATCTAGTACTTGTGTGACATTTGCCCCAGGCATGTACTTAATATTTGTAATAAATAAATTAGACATGTGATCTGGGTTATGAAGATTTTTATTGCAAAGATGCCTTAATCTGCCTTGTCTGCAGCTGCTTGTATGACATGGGATTTAGCTGAATCAGGAAAGCATTTTATTACTACTATTGTTAATGGATCAGATTTGGTGCCAACATTTTCAGCTGCTTCTGTTGATGATCTTCGCTCTGAGGTGCTTCAATTTGCCATCAACAATTCTTTATTATTATTTATCTTCTAGACCAGATTTTTACATTTTAGAATTGTTAAATCAGGTTACGGCATCATCGTGGCTTAAAGATTTGTGGGATCAAGTTGAGCATACCAGAGTCCTAAATGTTGTTTATCGCTCAGCAACTGCTTTAGGATCTCGTCTACCATCTATAGCTAGTGCAAGGGCCAGAGTTGCTGGTGCTGGTGCACTTATACGCCCTGTCTCTAGCAGCACTCAGGTAAAGATCTTATACAGTTATTTGTGATGCGACAGCCATATTAGTTGTTTCAAACCCCCAATAATTGAATTTTGGAAATGTTACTGTGATATCTTCGCACGTGATGTCTTGTTGCATACTTCTGTCGTCCTTTTCAATGCCCTTGTTCTGCAAATTGTTTGAGGTCTTGCCTTGTACATTGTAGGTTGTAATGAAGCGGGCACAGAATGTCGCTCAAGCAGTTGCCAGGACACGATCATCATTAACATCATGGTCATGTATGGGACCACGTCGTCGATCTGTCATGCCATCATCAACCTCCATAGTAGAGGCGCTGCCAGAAGCTTCTGTTGTGAGAAAGGGTTCTGAAGCTCTTGTTACTGAAGTCCAATCTGGAGACTCGATAGAAATCAAATCAGAGTGTAGTCTGAGCAGTGACTCAGGGCATGATGACACAGAGGAAGATGAACCACTTATTTCTCATGATAGAGTTGTGTCTTCATCTGCCATGGAGGATGTTACCGAAGGTGAATTGTGGCGGGAACTGGAGAAGGAGCTTCAAAGGCAGGAGGATGAAGTTGCTATTAGAGCACAGGAAGAAGAAGAAGAAGCTGCTGCCAGAGAAATTACTGAAGAAGAGAATGTTCTGGCAAATGCAAGTGAAACAAAGAACACCATTTCTCCAACAGATGTTGTAGAAAACCAGCGGTTTTATCTCCCTGGCAGAATAATGCATATGGTTACTATCCCATCAAGTGAGACTGCTAATTTAGATGATGATGATGAGCACACGTTCGAACATGTTGGTATATATGAGACTCCTAGAGAACTGTACAGTAAAATCCGTCTATCAAGAACAATGATCAATGATCATTACATGCCTATGTATAAGAGAATGATGGAATTGTTGATCAGTGAACTTGAAAAAAATGAAGATTGTAGTTGTCTTCTACTTGAACAATGAATATACTATAAAAGAATTTACAGCATTTATACATACCAGGGCTGAACCTAATCATTCATACAATGATGTGCTGAATTTGATGAATATGGGCTTCTGTGCTGTTAGTCATTATTTGCGAATAACTGGTTTAAGTGACGTAGTGTCTCCAAAGATGCAGGTTATCACGGTAAAACAATCTCTGACGAACTTGAGCTGAAGCCTTAAGGTGCAAACGGGGTTAACAGGTTACAGAATGGAGTCTGATATGCCTTTCTGAAAATGGTTTGCAGTGGTAGTACAATACTGGAGATGTTTAAATTTATTGGCGTCTTTTCCCCTTATAATCAGATCGTTGATCCTTCCTAAGCAACTCTTGGTACTTGCGACTTGTTCTCTTAGCTTTTCCAACAGTTATGAGTATGGACTCGTTGACCTGTGGGGAAATAAATTCCTAAAGGATTGTTGGTTTATTGCGACAAACAAAGAGAGGTTTATGAAACAACATTTTATTTGCACGGAAATCAAGCAGTGACATTCTTATCAACTGCTTCCATTTGTCTTTGATACTTCGGTTAGAAATCAGCTACTGAGTACTGTTTCCATTGAAATTCGAAATCGAAACTCATTAATCCCTTTGTTTTTCCAGTTTCCTACAATTTTGTTCCATAGAGAAGTTTCTTAATTCCATGGCAAGAATGTAGCTTCTTTTTGCTATAATCAAAAAATGCATCAAGTTATCAGCTTCTTGGAGACTCGGAAGCCTAGCTTTTCTTCCATTATGCTTGCAACTGTTGTTGCAAAAAAATATTTGCGGATGGTTTTTATATGGTCTCCAATGAATGTGATCCAAAAGGTTGTAAGCTTCATCACCTAAATTCTTTGATGCCAAAGCACTTCTCAACAGTTATGTTTAAGTATTTACAACTGAGCAGAGAACAAGGGTTTACGGGTAGTAGAGGCCTTTCGTGGTATAAAGGAAAAAAATCACTGGTCATCCACACTTTAAGGAGTTGAGCATTGGTTTGCGCTATATACATTACTTCTAGCATTCTTTGAGAACTTGAAGCCTTTGTGTTATCCATCTCTGGTGCTGGTAGCTTTGGTTGAAACTGGTAAATTGTGAGGCTCTTGATGCGAAGGTGGAGTATGAAAGAAGAGACAAATGGCTGATATATCGTCCATTGCAATGCCTCTTCTCTTATACTTCCATGCACGAACAGCATATTCAACCAGCCTTTTTGCCGATTTTTCTTTGTCAGCTGCTGAAGAGACTATCTTGACTGCTTCTTGGTTAGAAACAATGTCCCATACCTGAGCACAATAGAGAAACAACACCCTCAAGCTTCAAATGGTCATGCATTACCTAGAATTCATCTTCGCTTATTCACTTAAATGTTCAAAGATGTTTAGATGCTGTGTATTGCAAATCACGATTATGCATACCCCATCTGTTGCAAGAATCACGAACTGATCTCTGCTTGTTATGTTCCTATGAGTCACATCGGGTACAGAAATGAGCCCAAAATCTTTGACGCAGTAGTCACCTAAAGACCTTGACATTGCTAGTCCTGGCGTCATCCCATTTGGCATCCAAACTCTGTACACCCCTGGTTCATCATTTAAACAAAATATTCGACCCCGGGATTGTATGATTCGTTCAGCCTCCTCTGCCAATTAGCACAAACAGTTTTAAGTAACAAATGCTTATTCTATCAGAAATTCAGAGAAAGTTCAAGTACTCACCGGGTAGATTTGGTTTAAAGTCTACAGTAAGCTGAAGTGCTACCAAGCTGCCATCATCAGAGGTGGTCGCCAAAACAGCCCGAGAATCGCCGACGTTTGCTACAACAAGATGTTCTCCCTAAGCAAAGTTTTAGTGCACCAGTAAACTGAATGGATCATAGAGTTTCTGAGCGTGACATTAAGTAAAAGAACAAAACAATCGATAGACATACGTGTTTAACAAGAGTTAAAGCTGTAGTGCCACTGGAAGAAGAATCAATCCCTGGATGTAGCTTAAGTTGTTGATCAATGGCTGCATAAGTGTTGATGTACGACTGCTTCCATACCTCAAACAAAGAGAGGTTTCTTTCCAGTCCCGCTTCAAAATCTTTGCCAAGAGATGCCAAACCAAGATTTTCTTGCCAACTGCGGAGCAACGAAGAAGGAAGTGATTTTCTAACCCTTTTGGCAACAACATGGCCCCAGGGACCATGTCCATCAAACACCCCGCAGAAGGTCGTGTCCTCTTGGCATCCAAATTCCTGCCATAGATAACAGGTGTTGTATTAGGTGTGTGCAAAAATTTACAACAAACACTGGGAAGTGCTAAAGCGTATATACCTCCCAATACCATACAACGAGTCGATCCTGGTTGATACCCTTCTGTCCTCTTTTTGTGTAAACTGAGGCGAAATTATTATATTTGTTGGATCTCGCAACACCAGAGGATTTCACCATCAACTCTTTCTTCTTTGATTCTTTTGTTTCCTTTTCAGCATTCCTTTGAGAATTCCTCTCTTTCTTGACTGATACTGTTTTCGCAAGTCCTTCTAAAAGGGATGGAAAAGACACCATTTCTTCTACAATATAGATTCACACTGTAAACTTTCGGGAGTATATAATGAAATGCTTCACCTCTAAATTTTCAAATAGGACGATCTTTTCTGTGTTTCCATCTAAATCAGCCTTTTCAAAGCCAGACAATTTACCAACTTCTGTTTCCTACATATATTTAGGCATACCACACTTTCTATATGATGAAACCTGAATACTTAAGCTTTCAAGGGCATAATTTCTTCACTTTCTTGGACATTTTGGAAAGCAATATATCGATCCTATCATATAAATTCCCATGATCATCATAACCAGTCTCACAATTACAAAAGTTGTTTGACTGATCATCTAAACAAAAGCAGAAGTATCCCAGACCTTACCCGGATATAACAGTTGACAGAAACTTCCAACTTCACAAGTAGAAAGATCACTTGTCAGTTGGAAAGCCGATACCTGCGTCTGGAATTACCTCCTGAAAACCCACGTCACTCCGGCTAACTAGATGTTCCAACGACTATCAGAAGCTCCCAATTGCTATACTCCATTTCCTGACATTCTACGCAGCTCCTACTTATTATAACAATTGCGCATCCTAAAGCTTGAGACCAACCATGGGTTGGCCAATGAAATGACAGACACATCCTTACTTAAATTTTTATTCCATGCACAAGATATGGGCATTTTGGTCATATCAGGGAACGTATCTTATGTTCAGAATTGCGTCACGGTCATCCATTTGTTTTTATATGAAGAAGATGAATGTAAGCCTTGTACTATAGTAATGTTCTAAATGAGAAAGTCGGTTAAAAAAACATAAATTAATAGAGAAAATAAATTAGCATATAGTCGTGGTTGGAAGAGCAATGTGATTAAATTTGTATTATCTTAGAGCTATGACTAAAGGAAGGAAGGATTGACAGGGAAAGCTTTTTGGACATTAACCAAAAGAAGAACTCTAAAATAGTGGCTTTAGTGCTCTATGATGACTACAAATACATATGCATGGCTATAGGTTCACCGTTCAATTCTTGATGGCCGCCGACGTAAAGGGTCAACAGTTTGGCATGATTGTGACGTTGTACATTTTTCATCCAAAAGATATGCCTTATGCATTACTAGGGGATGATGCTACCAGAACAAGAGGAGAAGACATGTAGACAAAAGGTTCGAAACAATTAGTAGTTTGCGGCAATATCAAAGGTCACTTACTTCCATGGCCGCTTGCGAGTTAGAAGTTCAATACGCGTGGATTTTTGACAAAAGATGAGAAGAAATCAAGATCACTTTTTGTCTCATCCACAATTTCAAGTTCCATTAGAGTGGATCGGCAGAGAAGAATTGCCTTTATTTTGTGTTTATAGTTAGAAAACAGTAGAGTATGCACAGATTCCTTTCTTTTATTCATGTTTTTATCTCTTATAAAATTTCCCGAAATAGTTACTACATATTCAATTTTCCCAATTAACAATCCAAGTAGCAAGGATTGTGCACAAGAGGATGCGCCAAACCAAATAAGAGATTGCCTTTTTGTTTTATGACCAGGAGGCGTAGTGATTATGCAATGATGGAAACTAAAGAATCGTCATTGAACTTAGCTGCTGTTCATTCCTAATGCTAATTAATCCAGACATCAACTTGTCAGAAGAAGAAGACGAATGTTCTATGGGGAAATTAGTGAGCATGGTCCTCATTTGTTGGTTTTTTTATGTAGAAAAGACATATATGGAGAAGTTTCTTATGATAATAATCACGTCTGTCTTCATTGATCCATGCCCAGAATCAACATGAATACATGGAAGAATCAAAGACAAGAATATCTAAAGTGTGTGATGGTCTGTGAGAATGTCGAAGAGAGAAGTGAAGGAAAGTTCTCGATGGTGCGTGTTTCAGACACAAATGACTTGAGACAAAAACATATTTACGTGACACAAACACAAGATGTAGTCGTTTCACTTACAAGGCTGATACAAATACACCCACGTGATAAACAACTAGTCAGAAGCATCTAAATGACATTAAAACACAGCCGTATTACATGCTTCAAGGAGACAAAACGCAGAGCATAAGGAAGCTTCTTAATGACACACGTGGAGAGCACATGACACTTACTTTGACTCTTTCATTAGCCACATCCGAGAGCATCTTCACATCTCCATAAGCTATAAAACAAGGCTTAGACTTCAGACAAGATAATACATTACACAGAAATTTCTATCTTCCATTGTTGATTGTATTGAGTTGTGAAAGTGAGAAAATAAGAGAGGAAAAATAGTCAGAGAGTGCTAGAGTACTAACCTTGGGTACTGAGGAGTGTTGAGACTCTTTTGCAGGTGTTCAGGAGAACACTCAATCTCTGTAACTTTTTCTTTCTTGTTGGCATTTAGTGAAATTTCCTACACCACTATCAAGTGGGAACCTTGGATGTAGGTAGCTTTGTACTATCGAACCAAGTACATCTGTCTTCTTTAATTTTCTGCAAGTTTATATCTGCAAATAACAAATCTTTGTCAAGTTTCTGTTTAAAGAATTTCAGAACAGCAGTAGAAATCCCAATAGATTGGAATCCAACCACTTGATAACACATGCAGAGAGCCACATGCATCAGACTGTGCAGACCCACAAATATGTTGTACCTTATCCTCATCTGCTGATCTAAAATGTATATAACGATTTGATTCTTCACTCCACAAAGTTACAATTTATAAGCATACAAACGTCGTTTTGTGTTGTTTACCAAGCTCCATGTGTTGGTCCGTACTTGTAGTTGATGATGTTTCTCTGTTCCACTCCAATCACTAATCACCCAGTTATCACTCTATACCATCACCTTATCAATAAAATTTACGTGAATGAGAAGAAAGTTATCGTTTTCATTCTCTCAACCCTACGCGGAAGCGGAAGGTAAGTTATCATAGGAATGTCGTCCCTTCGTTCTGAGAAGAAGAGAAAAATAGAAGTTACTCTGAAAATTGCTGATAAAACTACACCTCGCAATCAACTCGTTACGATTAAGGCCCTACCGATCTTCTATGAAGTGCAGTTGTTGGTCAAAAGAGTTTTTTTCTTGCTACAAAAACAGATTCATTGATCTTTGGAGAAAATATGAAAAATAATTGTACCGACTCCATTCCACGACAAGGACCAGGCAGTCCTTGTCTTGGAAAGTTCTCAAGACCAAAAATGTTACAGGAACTGATCATGCATGATATCTCCAACCCACCTGCCACTTATTTAACTTAAAACTGTTACTTTTGTTGCATTCCATAATGCCAGTCCACTTACAGTCTCACCATAGACTTTGTAACTAACTCTTTTTCTTCTCACTTGCTTGGGTGACAATGTCAAGTTACAATCAACAAACACCAATACATTTGTCGTTTAAGAAGCCTACAAATAGATGGGTATCACTATCAGTTAAATTGCTATGTGGAAGGATCAAATATCATCAAGTGACTGATTAGGCACAGAAAAATATGTCTCCACTCCAATGCTTGGTCCATAGAATAGAATACCAAAAGTTTACAGCTGTCTGTCACAGAGCGACTTCTCCTCATGTCTCTTCTTGCTACTTAACTATTCATAATTTCCATTCCATTGAAGCTTTACCACTCATGGGGATATTAGACCAACCAAAATGACTAGAAACTCTCACTATCACCATGGCCCTTTTAGGTTTGTTCTTTGTGGACCTTCCTTGACTT
Source organism: Erythroxylum foetidum (assembly GCA_026546835.1). Taxonomy (NCBI): domain Eukaryota; kingdom Viridiplantae; phylum Streptophyta; class Magnoliopsida; order Malpighiales; family Erythroxylaceae; genus Erythroxylum; species Erythroxylum foetidum. The sequence goes on along the minus strand of JANZLF010000006.1, from coordinate 11,474,188 downwards.
CATAGACCTACCTCTATTCGTATATCTTGTCTTGGAATGACATCAATCTATAATCATTTATCGGTATCGGTCAGACTAGGAACCAAATTGGACTGGTTCATCCGTTCACATAATGTTAAATTTCAAGTTAGATGTAACTAGAGTGAGAATCTTAAAAGAATTGTGAGACTACAACCCACAAGAACGGAGGGAGTTGCGTTCTTAACAAATCAATCAACACACAAAGTTACAAGTGTAGACCTGTATGATGGGGGTGGTCATGATTACCATCGCACCTTTACTTTACTTTTGAAAATCATCAACATTAATGGCTCTTACGTGAAAAGGAGAGAAAAATGGAAGCGAAAAAGAAAGAAAACAGAAAAGAAAATGTTACAAATGGCAATCTCTTTACAAACTTGGGTGTTAATAAATTTGTCAAGCCTTGTGAGACGGACACTGATAGCACTTGGTGAAAAGTCCAAATGAATCAATTTGATGTATAAAGTTGAGCATGCTTGCCCATCCTCCAAACCCAAATCCCACAACTAACACCCATACCACCACAAAGATGTTTATGCAGTAATGGCCAACCCAACCTCCAAGAAACGATGCTGGTCTCTCCACTGCATTCTGTTCAAAGGGTGAAAACTTCAAAGTTTGATGAAAGATAAAAAGTAATTACAGCTAGCCAGCTTACCTCTCGGGCGGCTGCAGATGAGAAAGTTATCATATGAGCTAATGCAGGAATTATATAGACGGTAAAACTGACAAGAAGAGATCCAACAGCGGAGTTAATGGGACCAAAGAAAGGGAAGATAATTGCCAGGAACCATATTGGGATCACCACAGGTAGCCTAGCCAAAGCTCTCTTGATTACACTTTTGGTGTCGTGTACCCTTATCAATTTCTCCCATACAAAGTATAGAGGTGTACAAGCAAATCCAAATGTTATAAACTGCACACACAAAACAAAGTGTGAGTTAGCTTCCTTCTGTCACCTCATTGAAGTAAGCTGTCAGGAATTGAATTCTACTGCTAAAAATATAATCTTTAACCAAAATATGGTCACAACCTGATGAATAAGCATGAGAATCACAGCTGTATCCCTGAACCCAATCCTTGGGAGCAAAGAGAGAGCGTTAGAATGGGTAAGTAGCAAGTCTCCAAATGCCCAATATACAGCAGAAGCTGATGGGAGTGTGAGGGTTAACACATAAAGTGTTGCTAACAGATATATTAGCTTGAACTTCTGTGGCTTCCACATAGCATGCATGATTTCACTACAATCAAAATTTATACTTACAACAGTATAATACAAATAACAAATTTTGATGAGTACGCGATTGCATAATTCCCTCGCAATCATAATTGCAAAAAGAGATTGCCAACTTTTCATTTTCAAACCTTTTTGACAGATTAAAAGCAAGGAGTATTAAGAGTTTCAATTTACATATTGTAATGATTAACACTATTACAACTGTGGAGTCCTCACACTGTGACAGCATGCCCACCAAAGGTGTAAAGAACGTTGGTAGCACCCGTGAAGTACAGAACCATTGTGGTTGGACTCGAGTGTTTCACTCCTTCAACCTTTGCAAAATATGGCCATATAAAAAACAGAAATCAGTTATCTTTAATCTAACTTTGACTGGAGCAAACATCAACTCTTATACCTGGCCATGTATAAGGGAAGCAATTGTGAGATACCAGGCCGTGTAAGTAGTCATCATAAGACCTAAGAATGACCAAATTCTGTAATTACGGAATGAAGGGATAAAGACCGTAGTTGCACAGCAGGCACCAAAAATGTAGGTCCATGTTCTTTTGTCTAGATTGTCGTTTATGTAGTAGATATTGCTGCAAAAGGATCATGCTTATGAGAAATAGTACAAAGTGTTCAAAATGAAAAGGCCAACTCAAACCCAATAAAAGAAAAGTTATTCCGAATGAGTCTGTCCTAATTGCACTACCTTGCACAGGCAATTAACTGAATGACAGATCCAAATAGAAGAAAAGTGCAATTGAAAAGGAGGCCTACGTTCCTCCAGTGTTTCCCCAGCAGCCCATCAAGGACTTCAAACCACTGAAATTAAGAAGAATTTTCCAAATGACATTAGTGCATGAGCTTAATTTTCTTCTTCATACTCATATAACTTTCAGCTTTTCATGCAACAATTACCTGAATGACATGATTCCTGAAATCAACCTTCTCTCTTTCCTTTCTAGTTCTGTACTCAACATAAAGAATACTGATAAGGTAAGCAGTCCAGCTTCCCATTATCCCATAGAACAACTGGAAAAGAATCCCCGATAGCATGCCAAGTTGTGAGAAGGAGTAAGGCAAGGTGAGAAGCACTTGTGCAACCTGCAAATTTCCATAAATTGAATGTTAGACACCGTACATGTCTCTAGGATGGCAGTCTGAGGACAAAAGGTTAGCAGCAGAAAATTTGCCTGGTTAGAAGCACAGCTAAACCAAGCATCATACACTGACCCTCCATGCCAAAACAAGTTGGACAGTTTGCCTTTTGTTGACTTGGAACTGCCCTCTTCTCTCTCCATTTCCAAATAATTTCCGGCTATAACAGTCTCAACCTTCTCGAAAGCCATTGCTATACTATACTCTTACACTAATGATGCGTGGAGGAGGAGGCAGGAGGGACTAGTTTAGAGTTCTATAAATAGATAAAATGTAAGTGCTTTCTTTTCTTTTTACATTCTCATGCCTTCCCTCCTTCCCCTCGTCTCCTACAGGATCTTACACGACATTAGACGTCGTTTTTACAGTTAAAGGTAATTCTTCACAATAGATGAGGAATACAACAATATACAATATATGTATTATTTAATTTAGTTTATTTCTAAAAATTTTTAATAATAGTATACGTTAACTTTAATTTGAAAATATAAATTTAGAATGATAAAAAATAACTAATGAAAAGATCAAATTATCCATTATATTCTTTATTATTATTATTATTATTATTATTATTAAGAAGGACAATTTTTATTATCATTAATTTTCTTGTTATTATTATTAGTTCTAATTATTAGTATTATTATAAGAAGAAAAAGAAAATTAATAATAAAACAATTATAACAATAATAATAATAATAATAATAATAATAGTTTCGAAAGATTATCTTTACCTGTTTCAAAAGATTGTCTTTACCTATTTTACATTTCATGAAATAGGTAAAAATAATGAAAGCTATTTTTAGCTATTCTTTAAAATATAGTTTAAAATATAGGAATAATTAAACTTAAAATTAGTTATTCTGTATATGATTTTCCAACTAAATGAAGAAATAACTACTTGTTAAAAATAACTACTTCAGAAGAAAAGATAAAAAAAAAAAAAAGAAGAGCGAAGCCAAGTGGGCCTAGCTATGCTACCCTCTAAGAATGTGAAGGGCAACATACAAACCTACATGACCTGGGAATGTGAGTTCATGATTATAAGCTTCGGCTTTGGCCGGTTACCTATTCCCTTATAAGGGACGTTTGGTTTGAGCACAAGATTTGATATAAATATGAGTATAATAGTAGAAGAGAATAAGAATGAGTATAAAAATAAAAAATGATGTTTAGTTTGTAACTTGTGTTTCTTTATTAATACCAATAATGTTGTTTAGTTTGTTGTATTAATGAGAATTAAAGATAATATAATATCATTTTTTATATCATATTTATTATTATTATTACAAAATTAATATTAATAATAA
>JANZLF010000006.1:11414224-11428834 GCA_026546835.1 Erythroxylum foetidum | reverse complement strand
CATTATATTTGTTTACTGTCCCCTGCAACCAAACACATTCTGCTCATAAGACAGAACAGTTTTCTCTGTTCCGTCAACCACAACCAAACACCACTCTGCCTTCAGTTTCTGTTCCGTTCAGTCCTGTTCTGTTCTGTTTGCAGCCACTAAAGACTGCAACCAAACACAACGTAAGATCAATTTGTGGTTCAAGAAATGAAAAGACAATGGAGAATGTATACAGGCCTGAATGGGTTTGTGAAGTCAACAGACATTCTATGCAACAGAAGGGTATTGATGTAAATATAACAATTAGGGGATGGGATCTTGCGGAGGAGGATAAAAAGCGCTTGTTTCGGAGAGATTTGGGCTTGATTTGTCCCCTCATTCGCTCACCTTTACTTTCCATGATATAATGTTGTTTACTATTTTGTATTGGAAGTGACGTAAACATGACATGTATATAATCGGATAGGGGATTTTAAAACACCTGAAACTGATACTATTAAAGAATACCAATTTGGTTGGGGAATTCTCGATGATGAAGTCAGCAATTTTGGTTATTCAGGTGGAGTTTAATTTGCCTGTCGTTGTTTGTTCTTAGCCCAGGCAATTGGATCTCATAAAGTAGGATATTTGGTCCACAGTGTACATAGTCATCCGCACTACCACCGATCTACGTTCAATACCAAAAATCAAATCCAACTAACAATATTGGTTATCCACGTGATTTGATTACCAAACTTTCGAAAATTTAAAACTAACATTAAATAATTAAAGAAAATACATCTAGTGTTAAACCATTCTCAAGGGAATTTATGAGAGTCTCAGAATCTCGTAAACGGAGTGGTCAAGGTCTTGGGAAGGAGAGAAAAAGAAAGGACAGTGTAAGGCAGATATGGAGTGGGCCAGCAAAGTAAATTCATTAATCAACTGACGAAGCTGATAGCTACTTGGAAACCACCGAATTCCTTCCTCCGCAATTCCTGGATAAGCTTTTATAACTTATTCCCATGTTTACACTTTACACCTTTAACTTGATGTAAAGATAAATTATATTTTCCCCTTATTTTTAATCCAACATGCTGTATTTAATTAATTGTGCGTTTACTTTAACTTGGATTATACTTATAACATGCATCTCTTCCATATGTAGTCCAATATAAGCGGAATTGAACTTAAAATGTATAAAATAATTGCAATGTGAGCGTTGCACACAAACAATATGCACTTACAAAAAGTTCTTCTATTTCGTTTTGGGCATTACTGATGAATATTATAATGAGATTGTGAGGGGCTGCTAATAGAATACTTAATAGCCTACTTAACAATCATGTCAAAATATTACCCAATTATATTTGGATATCTCAGAAACAATATCTCTATTAAATAAGAATAAGATTGCGTACTATCAAATATTCCCAGATTTCGCGTTTCAGCGAAACTTCAATTGAGTATTTATAATGAAGATCAATTGAGATGTGTACACTTTTTTTATTTGAGATTAATTAATGAATTTGTTAGTTTTACAAATGATTGCTATAAATTTATATTAAATAAAATAAACACATAATAATAAAAGATAATATAAATATAGAGACAAAATGGGTAAGTTCAAATAATTTTTAATTATATCCATTCATCAATTTTTAGTTAATAATTTACAATCTTTTATTTCCAACAAAAGTTTTTCATACAATTTCTTCTTTATTACAGATGAAGGATTATTTTTGTAAATATCATATTTTGAATGATTTTTTACAAATTTTATTCATATTTAAGAGAAGTATACTTCCAGTAATTTCTTTAATTGTAATAGCTCAAAACATTGTTACTTTTCTCATATTTAAAAACAAAAGCTCAATATAATGTGCGGATGGTCTCTTTAATCTTTCAAGTTCTTTCCACAACTCAATAATAGTCTATTTATATAAATTTTAAAAAAAATCCTTAAAATGACTGTTAGAGACAGAAACTAGTTTTTGGGTACATTCGGAACTTCCTTCAATTAGTTACGTAACTATCAAATAAGTTGGTGTAAGTGATTCAGCATTCTTATCCCTTAATTAGAGGTCTCGAGTTCGAGTTTTGGGAATGAAAAAATCTGTTTGGCTAGCACTTTTATCCCTTATGGGCAGACCCGGTGCGAGCGAAGATTAGTCTGAGAATAGTTGGTTTAAAAACGCTTTCTCATGAGTTGAGACCCTCTTAAAATACCTCACAGGCTTACAAAATACAAAAAGTAAATCCTTTTGAATTTTCTTAAATTGCATACCTGTTTATTTTCTATTCTATTAATCACTACAAGTAAATTCATTACAACCAATATATTTTATTATCATCGGAATCATAATTTATGACTTACACATAGTGTAATTATTTAGTAAATATGAATTAATTATATAAAATATAAGATGCGTAATAAAAAATGTAAAACTATAATTTAGAAGTATGTTTTCCATAACCATGATTGTGAAAGAAAATGTACTTATTATCCCATAACCGTTACCTGATTTTGATTGTGACAGTACCAGCTTGAGATTGAAAATCTAAATTGTGACGAGTTGGTCACCACCGTACCAATTATGCGGTAACACAAGAGTGAAAAATGCAACGGGGAGAATCTTATGGCATCGGTAAATTAGTAAGGAGTTCTTTTAGTTTAAGTGAGGTTGTAAGTTTAAACTGTTTTTATGTATGCAGTCGTTTAAAATTTAGAGTTAGAGTTTTATCTCCCGCTAAAGATTTATCTGATTTAAGCGGAGATTAGTTTGAGAATGGATAATTTAAAGGTATTTTTTATAATTAAAATTCTTTTAAAATATTTTGTAAACAGTAAAGTAAAAAAAAATAAAGCAACAGAGAGATGCGGTGGACTCCCTGTTTTGAATGAAGCAGCTAGCTTGTAGGAAGTGGTAAGTACGGATTGAAATCAATGGATGGGCATGTGGGGTTTCATACAGCCAGAACATTACTACGCCCTGTCTCCGCACCATTTGACTCGCTTAAATTAAAATTTCCGTCTCCATAGTTTCTTTTCAATCACATATTTATGCTTTTCTTTTTCTTGCTAGCAAAAGTATTCAATGCCTATTTGCTTCTCATAAAACTAAAATTGACGGTCTGAAGAATCATGCTTCAGTCAAGTAATGCATTTTTTCTGCGTGGTAATGTTTCCAGTTTCCACCAATTTGCTGAATTTATATATATATATTAAAAATTACAAGATTTAAGGACTAAGGAGACATGTTTTTTTCAATATATATCAAACAATTGCATTTTTTAGACTTGTATTTATTAAAAAATACGTTTTACTTTAACTTTGTCTACATTTTTAATGTAAAATGATCAAATGAACAGGTACGACGATTTTAGCGGGCAAAATTACGGGTCCCTTAATCGCACCTACCACTCATTATTGGAGAGGAGACGAGCACGATCACGAGCCGAGCTCCTCCGACCAAGCCTAGCTCTCTCTCTCTCTCTCTCTCTCTCGCTCGCTCTGTCTTCCCAAATAACATATCTCCTAAACATAAACCGCAGCTCCGAATACCCACTTTGAATCTGTTCCTGTATGCGCATGGCCATAGCCACTCTTCACCCATGAAAGCCAAACTCTACAGTACTAACACTCCTACTAATAACGGTTACGCCAGCGAAGGCCCCACCTGCGACACAAACTCGCAATGCAGACGACGGCTCCGCTCCAAAACTCTGTCCCATTCTCGGCGGGACAGTTTCACTGCCGGCGTATTTTCCCGGTGGAACGTCAAGTACCTCCTGGTTTTGCCCTTACTGTACATTTTGGCGTTGATCATGTGCGTTGGTCAGTTCTCCGCGTTTCTTGCACAGACTACTTACCCTGTTGCTGTGTACAAGAGCCACAAGTTGTTTCAGAAACTTTGGCCTCATATTCAAGCTGATAATTCTACTGCTATTCAGGTTGTTGATTGTTGAGTCCTGTTTTGTGTTTTCCTTAACTTCTTCTGGATTTTGGTTTTTTATTTGATTGTTGCGAGAAGAAGACAAGCGAAAAGAGTATCTCTCTCGTCTTTAATGGTAAAATAAATGGAAAAGACGATGCTACTTTCGTCTCGTACTTCAATTAAATTGTCCTTTCTGAGACGTAATGTGAAGCGTGCCTTCTACGTCTGATCATGGTGGATGAGATTAAGGTGGAAATTTTAGATGGATTATGGGGTTATTTTTAAAAATGAACTAGATTATAAAGTGACTAATAAGAAGAGAGTTCTCATGTCTTGTGACAGCAATTCGAAGGACGCTAGATACTAAATCTGTGTACCTTTTACCTACTTAATTCTGATTCTCAGAGCATGATGGGCCATTTTCTTGGCGCAGTTATCCTCTGTGTGGCGATACAAAAGGAAGCTCAAAGTACGAAGACCCTGTTCCAATTCAACCTACAAACCGAATTTCCCCATTGTAATAGGTGAAAGATATTACGATCTTGAATTTAGCGAGTTATAGGATGATTTTAGCGTGTTATAGTTCACAAATGTAGAATTCTCGTTTTGCGGAAAATGAGTTAACTCAAGTTGCAAGTGTTCCAATAGTTAAAGAGAAAGATAATCCAAACTTTTCCCATTTAATTGTAGAGCCTTCTGGCCACATCGGCTACCTGCTTGTTGAAGCAAATGGTGGTCTAAATCAACAGCGTTCTGCGGTGAGTCCTCCACCATTTCTACTGGTCTGTTTGGTATACTCTTTTCTTTCTTTCTTTTATTTACAATTTTTCGAGAATATTAAGATGTGTCGGGTGTGCAGACCGGAATGCCTTAATATCCATTATGTGCTCATGCCTTGTTTCTGACACTTCCCTTGTGTGTCTTAGATCTGTAATGCAGTTGCAGTGGCGGGACTTCTGAATACTGTTTTAGTTATCCCTTACTTCGACCTCAATAGTGTATGGATGGATCCAAGGTGGGCAGCTTGCTTGCATCATTCATGTGTTTTAAATGTTAAGATAAGGTGATAAGGTGTCCTAAGTGAAAAACCTACTCACACGAAGTTAAAAGGTTGTAAGTGCCTAAAGACAGTATCGTTGAGTTTAAAAAACCAGGTGTAATTCTTTTGTGAAAAATTATGAAATGCCATTCTTTGCACAACTTCTGGTTTGGAATAAGACCACTTTAGTTTAGATTCTGCAAGCATGCTGGGGGTGCTGCTATTTACTCTGTTATGTCTCTGTTTCCGATAATGCCAATATCCCTGAAATTACTATGCTTATGGTTATTAGAAGTTTAACCAGACTCTTCTAATAATGTTAGTTATATTATCCTGGACACTAGAGATGGCTCATTGAAGTTAGTATGGCTTGTGTAATCTGACTCCTGTTAACGAACCTGTAGTCATTTAACCACGTCAAATTCCTAGCATCATGCTTAACCATATAATAAGTAAACATGAAGAAGTCAAAACATATACTATGAATTCTTTCCTGCAACGAATTTTCTTTCCTGAAAAAGTTATTGTATTGACCCTGAGTGTGTCATAAAGTGAAATCCACCTGCTTTATAGTGTGTTTGCAGATATATATGATGAAGATCATTTTATCAAAACTCTGGATGGTTATGTGAAAGTAGTGACAAAACTACCAGACGATTTGATGGAAAGGTATCAACACAATATCACAAATATTCCAAACTTGCGTGTCCCAGCTTGGGCTTCAGCTAATTATTACTTGGGAGAAGTTTATCCTGTTCTACGGCAGCAAGGGTATGTTCTGAAGCATGTCCTCTTTCTTTCTTGTCTAATTGTATGACGTGAAAGATACTTTATCACAACTTGAAATAGGAAATTCTGGGAGCCAGCTGAGAGCCAAAGTAAAGATCCTATAATATAAGGATGGCCGATTTGAGCATTGCAACTTTGTTGCGCTTGTCATTTTTTCTGGCCTTTAAATATGTTAAATGATCCTATGATATAAGGATGCCCGATTTGAACATTGAAACTTTGTTGCGCTTGTCATTTTTTCTGGCTTTTAAATATGTTGAATCATACTTCCACATTGTTTATCTGGTGATTCATTTATCAGGGTTGTCCGCATAGCCCCATTTGCCAACAGATTGGCGATGAATGTCCCTTCACATATTCAGTTACTAAGATGCCTAGCAAATTACAAAGCTTTGAAGTTCTCTTCCTCAATATCTGACCTTGCACAAAAGATGGTTAATCGAATGATTGATAAAAGCTCACAGACTGGTGGAAAGTATGTGTCTGTTCACCTCCGATTTGAGGAGGTGCGGCTGTTCTATCTATTTGTGATTCACTAAGCATGCTTTCTATTCTTTTCATGTTGGTTATTGAAATAATACGATTTAAACTAATGATCGCCCAATATTTCTTGTCAAACTGTAGGACATGGTGGCCTTCTCATGCTGTGTGTATGATGGAGGAGATTCTGAGAAGTTTGAAATGGATTCATTTCGAGAACGATGGTGGAAAAATAAATTTAAGAAGAAAGACCGTATCATTATCCCGGGCTATAATCGTATAAATGGTCAATGTCCTCTAACACCCTTGGAGGTACTTCTGATTTCTTTCCTTCTCTTGCCTTTTGGTGACTTGGCATATTAATATGAGCCTTTGATACAAACACTTTGTAAGCTTCTGCTTCCTGTGGAACTGTTTCATTTTTGTGTGAAGACTCAATCCATTTCATGTATGATGAATGACGCCTGTGTCCTCAGAATCTATTCCATGTCTGATGATTTATGCCTGTATACTCAGAATCGTTTCATGTCTGATGACTGATGCCTGCTTTTCTATACCTTCCTTGTCTCATGCATGCTAATCTAAATCCCCAAATAAATCAACAATAACATCTTCTTTTGCTTGATGTCTTTTCCTGTCAGCATAGGTTGGGATGATGCTTCGTGGTATGGGATTTGAGAGCAACACTTCCATTTATTTGGCTTCGGGTAAACTTTACCAAGCTGAAAGGTATTTAGCCCCGATGCTGAAAATGTTTCCTTTGATCTACTCCAAGGAGTCTCTTGCAACTCCAGATGAGCTTGCCCCCTTTAAGGTAAATACTTGTAACAGCCTCCTATAAATCATGGTCAAGGAAACATTCATAATCTGTGCCATTTATCATTCTTGCATAGTGGGATATTTTTTAACTGAAGCTTGAGAATTTGGTTGCTCATCCAGGCATGCCTTAAGCTCTCTACCGTTGTACCTATTAGGGCCGTTAAGCTGTAATGTTTTCTTTTATCTCGTAACTTTCTTGACAAGAGTACTACTAAGGTTAACAAAGTTAACTACACAATCCCAGCAGATGAAAATGCATGTTAGATCAATATTTCTATCTTTTTTTCAATCTAGTTAGATTCATGATTTTATCTATACAATTTTGTTCAGTTTAACTTTGTGTATCCAAGTGAATGAGTAGATCAGGCAGATTAAAACGGGAGAATTTATATGACACAAGGTGCATCTATGAGTTCATAAGCAAGTGCATCGTTTATGTGATTTTACTTTAATCGTGATGTCTCAGTGTATATATGCCACCGAATTTCTCATGTCTTTTGATCCCTGTCACAGGGCTATTCGTCAAGGTTGGCAGCATTGGATTACACCGTTTGTTTGCTTAGCGAGGTTTTTGTAACAACTCACGGCGGCAATTTCCCCCATTTTCTTATGGGCCATCGCAGATTCCTTTTTGATGGACATGCAAAGACCATTAGGCCTGATAAGCGCAAGCTTGTGGTTCTACTGCAGGACATGGGAATCAGGTATTTGACGTCTACATTGCGTTATATTTCTTTGTTGGTAATGCTTGATGCCTGTAGCAATATACCTGTGTAAAGTTCAGTGTGAAGCCGTCATCCTGTCTTGATCAGTCCAAACTTGGCATGCACCGTGGAAGTAGTCAAAGCGTAATATGTGTCATGCACGATGTTGATGAGTGAATTTTTATATTCTAATCTTTTAATATTCAATTTAGGGAAGTATATCTATTGTTTGGTATTAGTAAAGTAATAATAAGAGTTAATCCTAGGAAGAATTGATAAATATTGAACTTAATTTTTTAATTATTATCTAATTAGTAATGAAGTGAAATTCTGATGATTTAATTAAGTTAAAACTAAATCCTCACTATTTTTTGTCACTACAAGAAATAATAATAAAAAGAATATCAAATTTAAAAAAATATGTAGTTACGCTTTTCTTAATTACATCTTATATGTTTATTCAATTAAAGGAGTTCTTTTATTTAGACTTACTAAGTTTCTTAGTGTAATAATTTGATACCTCTCACCTATTTTAAAGTAGATTAACCAATATCTCTATCTAGTTTCTTAGTGTAATAATTTGATAACTCTCACGTATTTTAAAGTTGATTAACCAATATCCCTATCTTATTATCTTTTTTCATATTGTCCTAAATTCTTTGAAGCTCCACAAAGGTTATTATAAATTTATAATATTGGAAGAGTCATGTGGGTTTATCTTTTAATCCCTATTCAATTTTTAATATATGTGCTGAAGACAATACACGTAAGTACTCTCGACTATATCTATTTGTAGATAAAGTTAGAACTAATTTCTCGCTTGTATATGGTTAGTATTAATAGCAATACATATGAATAGAAACCTTTATTTAAAATTGAATAAAAATAACATACGATTATTCGTCAAGATATAGAAGTATTTACCATTTAGTCAGATATCAACCTTACCAATGCGAAAACAATGGTTAAAATGAAGGCAAAACTCATTCGAAGGTATTCCTTGATGTAATATAAAATTCTAAGGTATCCTTTGTTGAAGATCGCTTCTATAGAATGATTTTTGATCTCTCTGTTGAAATGACTTTCGAATGTGTTCTTAAGCTTTCTTTAAGTGGGCAGTTAACACCCTAATTGAAAACTCTAATTTTCATCGTCTTGTATGATTTTGGTCCATCATATATACGGTTTTGGATATGATCGTGGTCTAGATCGTGTATCTTTTTACTAAAATTTTGGATTGGAATACAGGTTTGATGCGTTTGGATTGGAATACAGGTTTGATGCGTTCGTAGTATAGGTTATATATTACCTTCAGCCTTATTCGAGAAGAACTTGGGCTAATACACGACCGTATATTACTAAATTGTATTCAGTCATAAATAGTATTTTCTTCATATTTTGACTCGTAAACCCCTATATTTTCTTAATTGTCATTTCTCAAATAACGCTTCCACAATTGTTTAAATATGATAAAAAACCAATTATATTAAAATAATTTAGATAAAAGATATAACAACATACTATAAAAAAATATATGCATATTTTATATACATCAAACCTCGGAACATGTATAGTCCTTTGGGAGTCCTGCTGGATGTAAAATGGGCCTACTTTGTCATAATAGCAATATTCTGGAATTAGAAAATAGGAGTATGCATATGCAGATTGTTTACTTGTTCTGTATTTTATGTGACAATTGGATTTGGATTGATTTTGAGGTATGGACCTGTGGTTGTTGTGAAACTAAAATCTAGACATTTGTATTACGAGGTAATGTGCAACCCAGGATTTTGACAACAATGTACAGATTTGATAATGCAGTTTCTACTAACTGGTTTGACAGCTGGACGGCTTTCAAAGGTCAAATGGAAGCAATGCTGACTGAAAGTGATCGCAAAGGAATGATGGTACCCAGAGTGAAAAAGATCAACAGAAAAACTTCCATCTATATGTATCCTTTACCAGAGTGCGGGTGTCTCCAATACCATAACTCAACACTTGGATCAGGCCATCCAGTTAACTTTCGTGATGCCCTGATTGAGTCCATTAGATGACATAGTTCATCATCATTAATCTTGTACATTCAGCAGCAATACCCACCAAGCATACTGCAGCCTAGGTTATCCTCTTGAACGCTAGCTTTCTGCCGTCCATTGCCAATGTTCTGCTGTGCAAAGAGAAGCAGATGGTCATTGCAGTTGTTACACTTACAGGTGTGTGGTGGAATTCCAATTTTGAGTATCCGAGGAGTTCTCCATTTATAATCATACGTTTTGCATGAAAACATAGATGCTCTCCTCCACATCAATTTTGTTTTGTTGTCTAGTTTTCAAGCCTTGGTTTCTAAAAGTTCTCTGACATGCGCTGTGTTGGATTTTCAAGCTTTCGACTATTGAGGTCTGAGATTAAGTGTGCCATAGTTTTACATCAAGACTGTAGATATGCACATAAGATTTTTTCACTCTACTTTCCTGTAAGAACAAGCGTAGCAGATACTTTTGCCTTCATATACGCTTAGACTGCTTCCACATGTTTTAACTGCTTCATTCGGCATGATTATTGTTTTCTCAGACACCCACCGGTTATTGTTTTGTGAGAACTGACCCAATGGATTGATTGCTCTGATGACCAACTGATCTTGCCGAACTAAAACTTGAACCCAAAGCAAGCGGATGTCAGTAATAATTTCAATTTGATTCATTTCAAATTCCATTTTATAAAAGACTAGTTCACATCCAAGACGGTGACAGATACGTAGGCACTATTTTCATAAATGGTCTGTCTAAATGGTCTGTCTAACCTTGGCAATGGAGTCGGACATATATATTCAACAATATTAAGTTACAGGGCAAGCCTCTTGTGGGTTTCCTGCTTATCCCGCCAATATAGGGAACTCCATTAAGTAGTTAGCTTTCACAAATAATGATAATGGATTTGAAGTGCATTGTGGCAGCTTTGCGTCATTGTGGGCGATTTCACGCTATCAAACAGGGAAAAGCATTTCACTCTCATTTGATCAAAACAGGGTTTTGTCATAACGTTTATGCGGCGAACAACTTAGTATCAATGTATATGGACTCCACTTTTTTAGACCAAGGACGTAAACTGTTTGATGAAATGCCCGATAGAAACATTGTCACTTGGACGACGATGGTCTCTGCATACACCAATAGCGGTCAACCTCAAGAAGCTATAAAGTTGTACACCCAGATGTTGGATTGCAAAGCAGAGGTGCCCAATGGTTTTATGTATTCCGTGGTTTTAAAAGCTTGTAGTCTTGTGGGAAATATCGAACTAGGTAGGCTGATTCATGGAAGAATTGCTGGAGAGAAATTAGATAATGATATTGTTTTGATGAATACCCTTTTGGATATGTATGTTAAATGTCGGAGTTTGAATGATGCAAGAGAAGTTTTCGATGAAATCATTTCTACCGCAAATTCTACATCATGGAACATTATTATTTCAGGGCATTGTAAAGAAAGGTTGATGAAGGAGGCAGTGGATTTGTTTCATCGAATGCCGGAGCCTAATAGTGCTTCTTGGAACAGTATCATTGGTGGTTTTGCAGATAATGGGAACTTGCGTGCATTGGAGTTTGTGTATAAAATGCACCATAAAGGCTTTAAGCTTGATGAGTTCACATTTCCTTGTGCTCTTAAGACGTGTAGTTATGTTGGTTTCTTGGATATGGGGAAACAAATTCACTCTTACGCTTTGAAGCTAGGCTTTGAGTCTAGCTGCTTTACATTGTCAGCACTTGTGGATATGTATTCAAATTGCAATGCATTGAATGCAGCATTGAAGTTGTTTCATCAAAACTCTGATTCCAGCACCTCATTTTGTGATAACTTGGCACTTTGGAATTCTATGCTTTCTGGGTATGTTGTTAATGGAAAAAATATAACTGCTATAGCTATGCTTTTGCGAATATATCGTTCTGGTTCATGGATGGATTCTTACACACTGAGTAGTGCTTTGAAGGTCTGCATCAACTTGCTCAATTTGAGACTGGGGATTCAAGTTCATGGTTTGGTTGTTTGTAGTGGGTATGAATTAGATTGCGTTGTCGGAAGCATTCTTATAGACCTCTATGCAAAAGTGCGGAACATTAGGGATGCTTTTCTACTCTTTAACAGGATTCCTAAAAAAGATGTTGTTGCTTGGTCTGGTTTACTCATGGGATGCTCCAAGGTTGAACTAAACTCTCTATCTTTTTCATTGTTTAGGGATATGATTAATCTGGACCTTGAAGTGGATCAATATGTTGTTTCCAGTGTTCTTAAAGTTTGTTCAAGTTTAGCATGTCTTCAATGTGGCAAACAGGTTCATGCTTTTTGTCTAAAGAGTGGATATGAAGCAGAGAGAGTTACACTCACTGCTCTTATTGATATGTATTCTAAAAGTGGTGAAATTGATGCTGGTTTAGCTTTGTTTGATACTGTTCATGAGAAGGATGTTGTGTGTTGGACAGGGATTATTGTAGGATGTGGACAGAATGGAAGGGCAACAGAAGCAGTTGTACTTTTTGAAGAGATGGTCCAAAAAGGGTTAAAACCAAATGAAGTTACCTTTCTAGGTGTACTTAGTGCCTGCAGACATGCTGGTTTGATTGAAGAGGGATGGTCCATCTTTAAGTCCATGAAACTTCATGGCCTTCAACCTCATCTAGAACATTATTATTGTGTGGTTGATCTTCTTGGTCAAGCTGGGCATTTCAATGAGGTAGAGGACTTAATTGTTCAGATGCCATTCAAGCCTGACAGAACCATATGGAGCTCCTTGCTTGGCGCCTGTGTAACTCACAGGAATTCTAAGCTTGTTGGTGAAGTTGCTGACCACCTTCTTGCTACCTCACCAAATGACCCTTCAGTTTATGTTATGCTTTCAAATGCTTACGCCACTCTGGAAATGTGGGATAGTCTCAGGACGGTAAGGGAGGCTAGTAAAACACTGGGCATCAAAGAAGCTGGAGTTAGTTGGGTTGACATTTCATTTTAACTTTTCATGCGTTAGTACATTGCACGATTGCGATGATTGTTAACTCAGGCGGTCAAAATATTAAGATTATTGGTCATTGTTTGCCCGAGCTATAGACATAAAAAGACACCCTGTAAATATGTTGAGGAAACCTGAAAATGCCGAAAATAACTGCAAATACTGACACAAGCAATCGAACTCAATAATAAGGTAGTGACAAACCTTTGAAGCATGTTATCATAATCATTCTTCACATGTTTTTATGTTTGATGTGATTTGGGCATAGGAGCAATTATACATTTGTCTACTCCAGTTTCAGGAAACATTCTCGAAACAAGTACCCTGATTAGACATATTTTTGTATATGAGCCAGCTTTCAGCATGTGGCTCTAGGATTTTCGTGGTACGGACACACAAGATTTTAAATGTTCAACCTCTGTATTACATTTTTCTGAACTGATTTTGTGTTAAAAATAATATTATTACTTTTTGGTTTTCATAAGGAATCAGTGGGAGGGAGGAAAGTTTACTTTCAGTGCACAGAAAGAGGAGAAAGAAAAGCACCTACAGGTTTGGTCCTCCTGCAATGTTTGAGATTCCTCTGCCCCTGTTGTTCATCTGTTAAGATGTTTCACAGTTTCTGTACTGTATAGAATAGTCATATATATGCTGGTTAGTTTGCTTAACAATTAAAATATATCTTCGATTCAATTTTTAACTGCTATTTCAGACATGCTTATGTCTAAAAAAAAAAATTCTAAAAGTTCAGGATTCTTGTCTCCCAAAACAGACGATGACATTCTATCTTTTAATAGCCATCATTCACAAAAATCTGAGTTCGTCCAACTGTAAATAACAGGCCACGTCTTGAGGTTGCATACTCATTCCTTATTGTGAACATAGAAAAAGCTTCAAGGGTGAAGGAAAGAATAAGGTGGTCCAAAAGGGGTTAACCCTGTTCCACCCATTTGATGATGATGCAACGAAAAACAACCAAGAAATGCTAACGTGAGGAGGTTCCATCTTTTTACCAGCTCAGTTGTCACTGTTAATGCAGAAGGATACCTTGGTTTTGAAAAATCCTCATTCCCTGTTGGTATATAGTTATTGGCTTGTCTTTGTACGCTTTATCGCGTTAAGTTGCTTTCTTCTGCTTCTAATGCCTGCCATACTTTTTTTTTCCCTTTTAGAAAAGTGCAATAGTTTGTGTTTAGCTACCATTTATTATTTGGTATCACCTGCGTCTGGAAAAGAGCATGTAAAGAGATTTTTTTTAACTGCCAAAAAATACATTGCAGATTCATCTTAAGGTGACGCATTGGGGTGATGAGAAATCGAGACAAGGATTCTATCTCACACGTAGCAGAATAGTAATGAAACTTTTTCGTTTGATTCTTCAAAACTTAAATTTTATAAAATGATTAATACGTAAATTATAATAAAATATGAGTTGTAATTTTGTACTTTATTAAGATATTTGATCCTTTTCTTTATCCTTTTTTAAAATTATTTCTAAAATTGACTCATCTCAACTATCATAATTGTACAAATGTCTGGTCTCTAATGGTATTTATATAACGTATTAAGAAAATTTTGCAATAATTATAAATAGGGTTAGGCAAGGAGTGCTAATATCATTAGTTCTTAAGTCTATTTATAATAGGTCTTAGACATTTTAAAATTTAACTATAATTTCAATTAAAATTAATTCTAATTCAATACCAATTATGTTTAAATAAGATTCAATATCTTATATTGATATTTATTTATTAAATATTTCATATTTAATTATAAAGTTTTTTAAACTTTACAATCAAGTCTAACATGATTAAAAACATATTTTCTTTCTTTAACTCATTCTTTATATGTGACCTATTAAGTTTCTAAATATGTT
>JANZLF010000006.1:11377967-11392867 GCA_026546835.1 Erythroxylum foetidum | reverse complement strand
AAAATAGAGTTAATAAAAAACGGGTAGGATATGGGTATCCATGGTTCGGGTTTTACTCTACCCATATCCATATCCATATCCATTTTTTATGACTCAACCCATATCCATATCCATATTCATCGGTTTTTATGATTTACTGTTCATATCCAAATCCATTGAGTCGGGTAGTGCGGATATTAATCGGGTTGAAAACCTTCTGCCATCCCTAGTCATTCTAAATACAATGAGATCCCTTTTTCATAAGTTCTATTTATTGCATAACCATTCCATAATTCCATTCCAATAAACTTGGTTATGATTTAAGTTAAAGAGGCCAAGTAGCTTATTTTGTTTAGGAGGAATGAAAATTTCCAAGCAAGATCAATTAGTGAATGTTTTAGAGTTAATTTTTAAGTCAAATCCATTTATCATTTTAATCCTAGTCTGGGGCTAGATTTAGAAGCCTTTCTTTTATTTCAAAGAATCTCATACTAGTATGGATTGGCCAATTCTAGTTAGCTCCACCAACGACTACCTTCACCCTTAATGAATTAAGGAAGGAAGCACTCAAGATGTTGTACGTTGGCAACAAGAAGAGGAAGAAACTCATGCCAATTAGTAAACCAAAACCATGCATTTTTTTGTCCTTTATAATGCATTTGAAATCTTTGCAGACCTAATTCATAAGCTCCAACCTATTCTTGAGCGTCTAAGAATTATTGGCTTTAGGCTAGTCATTACACAAGCTAGCTCCTTTTATATAATAAGTATGAATTCATTTCACCTAAATTGAATCCTTATTAACTAGAATTTTCCTTAGTATCTTCACCAATATGACTTGTTTATAACTCTTAATAATTTAATTCCTAAACTGCCTTAGGTTCTAGGTTATATGTATTAGACTACTTGACTTGGGCTCCTAAAGATTTGCTTTCTTTCTCTAAATAAAGGAAGTTCTTCAATAATCTTTCAATTGTCTTTAGGACATCAATAGGTAGATGAAAATGAGAAATCCAATATATATGGAGATGGTTGAGAGTGGAATTGATGAGCTAACGACTTCCTCTAAAGACTTCCTTCTATAGAGAGAGCTTCATTACATAGTTTCCTATCCTTTAATACATATATTTAATTAATGGGATACAATCCTTATAAGAAAATCTTCTGGTAATTATGGGAACTCCTAAATATTTGAAATGTGGATGCTGTTGATTGAAACTAGTAGTAGAGCTAATAAGCTCACCCAAACTCTCACATCCAGTAGAAAAAAAGTTGCTCTTATCAGGATTGATGTTTAATCCTGACATTCTTTTGAATACTTGTAGTGATCAATGAAACACATTAATGAACTTACGGTTGGCTCCACATAATGAGTAATAGGTCATTAACAACAGAAAAACTTGTCATTTGAAGTTTTCCATATTTAGAGTGAATCTTAAATTTGGTTTGTTAGAATTATGAGTATTGTAAGCACCTCTATACATAAAATGAATAAATATGGGGATAACGCATCCTCAAACATTTAGTTGCTTTGAAGTAGAGTGCATACTCTCTATTAATAAAAATGGAATAAGACAAAGTAGAAATAAATTGAGAAATCCAAGTGACAAACTTTGTTAGGAAACGCTAAAGCTCCATAATTAAGACTAAGAATCCCTAGCTAATATAGTCAAATGCCTTGTTAAAATTAACCTTGAGTATATAACTTTTGATTTTAAGACCTTTATGGTAATTCTTGAAGAGCTTTTCAGCTATTAGAACATTATCCCCATATTGGTCACCATAGGACGAATACAACTTAGCATCATACCACAAAG
Organism: Erythroxylum foetidum; assembly: GCA_026546835.1. Taxonomy (NCBI): domain Eukaryota; kingdom Viridiplantae; phylum Streptophyta; class Magnoliopsida; order Malpighiales; family Erythroxylaceae; genus Erythroxylum; species Erythroxylum foetidum. The sequence goes on along the minus strand of JANZLF010000006.1, from coordinate 11,391,071 downwards.
GACATGCTTAAGTCTCGATTGAAGAAGTTTGGAAGAACAAGTGATTAATAGATTCAAGTAGTGATATTCAGAGTTGGTACGTAAGATATAAAGATCCTTTGATTATATCTCTTATTTTATTCTATGCTTAGCAGCTAGCCAAAAAATAAATAAGGTCTTTAGAGTGAAGTGCTTATACCAAATTAGTTTAGACCAATTTGTCCTAATATAAGGTCTCTTGAATATTTTCATGCATGATTTGTTAGTGAATCTCTTAGATTTATCTTTCTGCCAAATTATGGAATATGAGGTTAATGGATCATGTTTATAATTTAACAAGCTAGCATCAAGCTAACACAATCCCCTTCTTTGGTAACTTCATTCCCCTCTTTCAATAATTTCTTTCACTATGACATTCTTTTATCAAGATCCATTCAAATCTTATATGAAGAGGAACTAGAATGCACCCTGTTATCAAACCAAAACTAGGTAATGAACCATTGCCTGTTAAGCATTTGAATTCTTTAAACAGTAGATTCCTTAAATTTAGAATTTAATCTAAAATTCATGAATGCTTCTTACTAGGTTTCATAACCCCCAAATCCTCTGCTATCTAATTAATAAACATGTACCCATCTAACCCAAATTCCCTCTTTGTCATAAAATAATCTCTATATTCTTTTAGTGATTAGCATCTAATTCTTGGATTTGATTTCCCAATCCTCCTTCCAACTTGGAACAACAAAGATCAACACATTTCACTTTGGTAGATGAGGAATTCCCAATATCTCATGATTATAAAATATTTTTTAGAATCTTTTCCACATCTTTAATAATGCCCTTGGCAAGAACTGTGAAAACTCCAATATGTATATCGATTGCTCAAAATATAAAGAATAAGTTAGACTCTTCTTGTTTCATATAAATATTTGTTTTATTAACAATTGATCCTCTTTTTGATTGAATCAAGTAGAGGTAAATAATCTATAAAAGATGGATTTTTTTGTAGTGATTACAACACCTAAATATTTAAAGGGAGTTTGTTGAAAAGGGAGCTCCCTGAAATATTATAGAGAGATTAAACTTTTTGAACTTTAGCTAACATATAAAGCATGTTTTTATTAAAGTTTATAGAGAGTCCTAAAAGCTTAGGAAAGTAGCTAAGGGAATCCATAAAGTTTTCAAAGAAGTGAGTGTCACCTCCATAAAATAAGGTAGATCATCTGTAAAGGCCAAGTTGAATATTTTAAGTGATTTACATTTATAATGAATCCTAAACCTTCCACTCATCTCTGTAATATGAGTAATGAGCTTAGTGATAACTTCAATTACAATAGTGAAAAGTGAAAGGGATAAGGGTCCCATTACTTGAGACCCTTGTCTCCTTGAAAGAGCTTAGTTGGCTCCCATTTCACTAGGACACTAAATGAAGTTAAGGTAATACAAGCTAGTATCCAATCAAAGAACAAACTGGGGAACCAAAAAGTAAAGAGCAAATTTTATTAAGTTCCAATCTAAAAAGTTAAAGACCTTGTTAAAGTCAATCTTAAGAATGCAACTTTTGATTGAAGGTTTGATGCGGTAATACTTAAAAATTCTTCAATAAGAAGAATACCATTACCAATATATCTATTTTGAATGAAAGCAAAATGGCAAGGGTGAATGAGAAGCTTTTGGCATTCTTCAATCTTTAAGCAATCATTTTAGGAACTAAAGAAATGTAGGTCTTATTGAGTTCCATGAGCATACTAGAAAAGTTGAGTTTGAATATAAAGACACTTATTAATAAAGTTAAGTTTGAATCTATAATATTCATGTTCAATCGCATAACCTCATCTAAACATGAGTACATCAACTTAATTGCAGGTTATCTTTGTTTTAACTACTTATGCTTTTGCTTGTGCAGTGTCTGCCACTCTAAATAAATGGAAGCTATTTAAACTTTTAAGTGTCTGTCTCATACTTGTCAACGAAGAAACAATTGTTCACTTTAATAGATTCACACTTAAAACCATTGTTCACTAAATAAAAATTATCCATTTCGAAAAGCAATAAAAAATTAATTTATAGCAGTGATAACAAATGAAAACAAAAATCAAAATCGTAAATCACAAAAAGAAAGAAAAACAAATTTTATCCGTTTTGATTATTAATGTATTTTTATTACTGATAAGAAGGTAAAATATATAAATCTCTCGTATAATTTAAGTAATCTTGAAAAAATTTCAAGATTTTTAAAATTATTGGAAAAATTGCTTTTAGTTTTTAGTTTTTATATAATTCTTTCCCTTAAAATTAGATTAAAAAATGAAGAAATGTACGTGATATAAATATCACAGTGAACTAATTAAATGTAACTAATATGATAACTTAATGCAACTATTAAACTTTATATGAACCAATTAAATTTAAATTAAATTAATGAATTAAGATAATTACAATGAATAATTAATTTGAGTCAGATTTAAATAATTTGGTTCAAATCTAATGGTTATATTGAATCATCATATACATAATATTTGATTGATCCACAAATAATATCCATACCACATATATTTTGTTGTTATTTTTTAATCAATGTCTAAAAGAATTAAAAAAAATCAAAACTAAAAAAATATTTCAAAAATTTTAAACATTAAGATTTTTTCTAAAATTATTCAAACTACAAAGAGACATATATCTTTTACTCCCATAAATAATTAAATATTATATAAAATTTAAAAATAAATTAAATTAAAAATATTTTCTAGTTTTTTATAATTACAAAAAACTCAAATAAAATAAACAATTTAATTACATTAAGAATTAATAAACAATATTTAACAATTAAATAATATATATTTAATAAAATAAAAATAAAACTAGAAACCAATTTTTATACTTTTCATAAGTTTTGAACTAAAAATAAAAATGAAAAATGTAAATAAATAATTTTTAACTGAATTTAAAAATAAAAACAAAAATCAAAATCCAAAGTGACGACAAACAGTCACTAAAATAAAAATCAGATTCAGTAGGCTATACAGTGAAACACACTTAAGGCTTACCTAAAAGTAACACGTCCACTGCGGAACGCCTAAAAGTAAAACGTCCATTGCCGAAGGTGTAACACTAAATTGAAGCAAAAATGCTAGACCCTACTCTGATTTCTAAAATCTGCAAGATCTATCAGGGCTTGCTGTCAACATAGTCCCTAATCTGTTTCTTCAAATACATCAAACAGTTTCATCCTAAACAGTTGATTAAATATGCGAAACAAAATGTACACATCAACCACAAACGATCTATTTGTGCAGCAATTGGAAGCAGCCGTGACATTACAGTATAAGCATGTGGAGGGCTGTGCATGGGCTAAATGTGCCGCGGGTACCGGGTAGGAGTCAAACTTTCTCGGCTAAATCACTTGTATGAATTGATATACTCGCAAGACCAGCTTGTACGGCCTCCAGGAATTGATTTCTGTTGTGAGACGTATATCTGGAATGAAACACGACATATAATTCACTACTCATTCGTGGACGAAAGATTGTAAGCAGCTTCTGCACTTGCTTCCTCCAACTTCATGATAAGCTCCTTCATGAAGGGTGTGTTTGTCCCATGAGTTATTCGCAATATATCAACTGCGTTGGTCAGTGATTCTACGGCATCATTTGTGTCACCAAGCAACCTGTAATAACAGCTGCTAAATTACTTTTAAATGCTTTGGAAAAGCACTTCTCTATGTTAGCAACCAAAGGAGTCTGAACTTTTCTGGTCTTTGTTTACTTTGAAATGAGATTATTCTGGTTATTCGCCATGTTCTTTTGACAGTAAATACATGTACTTATTTCATTTTTCCTAGCACGGCCAGACAGGATGTTACTGAAAATTTGAACTTATATAAGAAGAGTGTTATTAGTCTTCAGGAAAAACAAAATCGTGTAAAACTAAGACAACGATAAACACGAGTGAAGTAATTAACTAAACCTAATGAGATGGACATCTAACCATTCAAGTTTCCCACTGGTGTAATACTGCAATCCAGGCAAAGGATGAAACTTTGGATATACTCCTGCAATGAAACAAATCAATAAGTTCTGGATGTCAACTTCAAAATGATGTCTAAAAGAAAAAAATAATGCTGTTGCTTCAGCTGAAAGATGCACTACACATCCAAAAATTTATATACCATGGAAGTCAAGAAATCTGCACTGCAATGAAGGTAATTTGAAAATCATACACAAATATATACCACAGGGAAAGAGAAAGTAAGCTAATTCAATATGAAAGTGAATATTACGCCACTTCAGGGATAATTTAAATATTTGTATGACTTTGCAGATAGAATTTCCACGAATATGTCATTTGGTTGTACCATACCAAACTCTCGATGACGAATCAAACAGCTTAAGGATACTTATGATGTATTGCTCACTCAGAATAAAGTTGAAGTAGGACATACTCAGATAGACAGGAATAGTCAGTCTGCAATAATATAGTGCCTCTCTCCAGTCTTCTGCCTCCATCAACAACTGAAGATAATATATCCCATCCAATTTGCATATAGGAAAATTTAATGCAAATACAAATATTAGACTCTACCATATCGAGGATGAGTATTACTATTTTAGAACAATTACTGAAGAAAAAAGGAAGGTCAGAAAAATACCTTAATAAGTTGTTCTCGAGTTTGAATCAAGCTAACTGAAAAGGGATGGAACAGATTCCTTTGGAGTCTCTCAATCATTTTATACACAGAAATAATTTCCTGATTATCTAAATTAAGATAAGGATTGAGCCTTTTTTGATCCCTGTGAAGCAACCGAGAAGAATATAGCTGAACCAACACAACTGAAAGACTGTCTTATCTTTTGCAGTTGGGATATGGCTGCTGTTGCTTGAAAGATAGAATGGGGAAAATTGACTAACATTTGTCATCAAAAACAACGAGAAAAGGATACTACCAGAGGAGGCAGACTTAGGCAACTTGTCTGAGATAGCTTTTACTTCAGTTGATATCTTTTTCACCTCTTCCTTGCTCCTAAGAATGCCACATTGTTGGCAAATAAATCCTTTGTCGTCTGCACATCCAAATGTAAGAAATTGAAATGTCTGCATACCCCAATTAATTGTAAAAATAGATCACATACCAGAATCACGAAGCAAGAAACCATTGCATCTCTCATCTCTGCACCTATAGCCTTCCAAAATTGCACTTTCTTCAATGTCATCACGCTGACCCTGCAAATTCATTCAAAAAATGCCACTGCTCTCTTTCAATGAATGTTCAAGTAAATTTAAGAACTGTTATCTGGCCCAACTGTTCTTTCCAGTTATACAACTAAGTTTCAAAAAAAAAAAAAAAAGATAATTAATACAAGCAATCTTATACAGTGTTCTAGCACACCTTTACCTTTCCCTGTTTCAAAATCAAGGTAGATAAACCTAAATTTGCACAAGTCATTAACCAAGATATAAGATTTTAAACAGATAAGTCTTGGAGGAAAGGTGCCAAGATATGTACCACAGGGGATGCAAAACAATATGCATGATGACACTAATACGGAATAAGCATAAATGCATCTGCTGTAAACTAGATAAACAGAAAGCATCTTAATGTTGACTGCACAGAGTACCACTTTGATGCAGCGGGGACATGTGCAAACAAAAAAATATTGTTCTTTCAGAGCCTTTTGCCGAGTCACAGTGCTTGCAGCAGTTTCTATGTAAGTTATTGTTACCTGGCAAAAGCCATCACGTGAATTGCAGTTTAGAGTTGGCACAAAGGGATGCATCATAATAACTCAATCTTAAACCATGAAAAGTCAACATGACATTTCACTAGAGAAAGATAAAAAATTTGATAAGGTAAAGCAATAAATCAAGACTTGAAGACCACTAATCAAATAGCTGAGCAGAATTGAGTTATAAATTGAAATGTAATTACAACTACCTGAAACACAGGCACAGATGTTAAAACGAGAGTAAAGTCAGAAAAAGTCTCATACTGCAATGACTCATTTTTCTTATTTAATAACAAAGATAGTGCATGTTAGTGGAGAAAGATCATTAAAAGTGTCAAAAACGAACAGAAGAACATGATCTGCTTAATACTTCCAATGAGAAGACACGCAGTAAGCATGCCTACCGTCTCACCCACTCAAATTCGATCTTGGAAAGGCAATCATATCAGACAGACTACTGTTCTGTTTTTTGCCACCGCCATCACAGTACAATCAAGTGTAGTTTGCATTCACATACATTTTTTTATGTGACTATTGGCTGTGAATTTCATACTGGCCTTTTTACATTAATGCCCAACGTGATATAACTGCAGAAACAAATAGATCCGCTAAGGTGTGTCCATTCACCCACACATGCACCATACACGTGTATACTCAGATACAACAATTCTACCTCTGGGATTCCTATACTTTCCTAATAGATTCACCTCTTCATATGGCTCAATTCATTTACATAATTCTGAAAAAAGGACAGCTGAGCCCATCTAATACTTGTGAACAGACAAAGTCCAAGATTCAATTACATATAACATTTCAAGAACAGTTTGGTAGTGGAATGAATAGTAAGAGTATGACTTACTTCATCACCTTTCGGGATGGGTTGTATAGCTCGTACAACAGCTGACCTTCCTTCAAATATCAAAATAGCATTTGGCAAGCAGCTGCACCACCAGACATGTTCAACAACGCAAACAACATAAAATACTAAAGTAGAGGCCCACCAAATTGATTACCTATGATTTATTATGGAAATAACAGGGTAAACTCCTGTACCTAAAGGTCTCAGTTCACTGTCACAAATGGTATGGGCATTGCAAGCAAGCTGCATTTAATTGTCAAGGATCAGATAAAAACCAAGCATAAAGAAGACAGTATCCAGCTGAGACTTGCCTAGAGGCAATACATAGAATTTTTTGCATCGAAAAGAAAACCAAGTGATAATGTATTTGTAGTTGTACGACAATAAAATCTAGATTACTCACTTACGCATCTTTGCACTTCACTTGTGCAGCAAATTTAAAAACATGTGAAGTCAACCATATAACTGGGATAATTCAAGTATTAATAAAATACAATAAGTTATAAATCAAGTTTCCAGAAACAGTAAAAATGCCACTTCTTGTGTAGTGGCTCAAGGTATAAGCTATTATCACCCAGGTTCTCATAAGGAACTTGAGGTCGGTACTATCATCAACTACTCACCTGAAACATAAATGTGAATGAAAGTGAACAAAATGAAAAGATGTGCATACTATAAGTTGAGGACCTTAGAGAAGTTCTCTGCAATCTCCTTTATATTGACATCGGACAACTGCAAGATCCAGCTGACAAGGTTGGCCATCTGTGCATAAAGCACTAGTTGCTTCTCATCAATTTCTTTCATGTCTTTACAACATTGAAGGTTAAACAAAATATCAACCAGTGGAATCACACAAGACATCATGAAAAGGCACTACTTTTAATTGATTAACCACAACAAGGTAAGTTGGAAGGATACGAGAAACCAACACCTCCACCAAACTATAATTGTCAGTAGCTGTTGTAGGGATGATCTGGCAGTTAAAACATAAGGGTAATTGATTTAGCTTTTAGACTACCAAGGAAGACAAGACAATGAGCTAAAGGTTCTGCAATAGAAAAACCAAAAGCAACATGGCTATAGTGATCGATATTGCAACAAGTGAAGGATAGGATATCAAATTGAAATATGATAACAAGCAATGATTTGAGCCACTACAAATTAAAAGGAAAAACAAGAGAACTAACTCCCGTTATAAAACTAGACGACATATTAGTCAATTACCTTGTCAGTTTGCAATTTTTTCCTAAGGAAGAGTTTGATCATCAAGCGTATGGAAGGAGTAACAGATTTTCGTTTGTCCTTCTCAAGTTTAGCAAGAGCACCGCATTCAAGACGATGCAATTTCCATTCCAACTTCTGTGAAGTAAGCGAAAAAAATCTCGTTATTTCTAAGCTTCCAGTAAAGAATAACAACTATAATCGAATCCTGCACTCATTTTCTCGCATTAGATAATCCTTCCAGTTCACACACTGTCATTAACTTTTAATCCTAGGAAGTAGAAAATTAAACGCACTCACTTGGCATGAGCTCCCACAGTACCAAACAACTTGACAACCAAAGCACTTCTTAAGATTAGTTGACGCGAAACACCCATCACATCTCCACTCAGCATTAGAATTCTTCGGTGCACAGACATATGGCTCTTGGCTTAGAATCACATCTCCTGCAATACAGCACCAAACGATATTTCAGGTAGCGCAAAACCAAAGCTCGCAAGTACCAATTCGCAGTGAAACAAAGAGAAAAAAAGACCTGGATTGAAATCCTTGGTTGTTCGCAGAGACCTCCCTTTCTGTGGATGAGTAGCGACTGTCAATCCACGTTCTGCTAAGACATTTCCCAGGTCCTCCATAGACTCCACTCGAAGCTTCGCTACCTCCAAAATTTATTTTCTCTGAATTCCTCCTAAGAGTAGTAATAAGAGAGAGTCACATGTCTTAATCGATAATTCTAGGTATTATTATCTTCCATACATATAACGATGCAATCTATTTTATGACTATTCTAGGCACATGATAATTTGTGTACACTAGAATGAGAAAATAACAAACTAAATTGTGCACATAGGCCAATCCTGCTAATTTTTTTTAAAATTAAAAATGTAAAATAACTTTTTTTAATTAGGTCTGAGCTTAGGTTACCTAGGTTCAACTTTTTTAAACAAAACAATGTCGTTTTGTTTAGAATAATTAAGTCTTAAGCCAACCTGAGCTTGGCCCTGACCCATAGGCTGACCCGTTGAAAATACTTGAATCTAGACCCATGAGCTGCCTATTGCCATCCCTAGAGAGTTTCGATTATAGTACATACAATAAATCACATAATGGAACCGAATCTCATTTGAGCAACATGATCCTTAAAACTTTTTGGTGGCATGTCTTTTGTTAAAGGATCATCAATCATTAATTCAGTACTAATGTGTTCAACGACCGCTTTGTTCTCTTTGACATGTTCTTTAATAGACAAATACTTAATATCGATGTGCTTACTTAGACTGCCACTCTGATTGTTTTTGGTCAAGAAAACTACAGCTGAATTGCCACAGTACACTCTTAGTAACTTAGAAATGGAATCCACGATTCTAAGGCCATATATGAAACTCTTCAATCATACACCATATGAGGTAGTTTCAAAATAAGAAACGAACTCAGCCTCCATGGTAGAAGTAGCAATCAAAGTCTACTTTGAACTCCTCTAGGATACGACTCCACTGGCAAACATAAACACATATCCAGATGTTGGTTTTCGTGAATCAACATAACCAGTAAAGTCTAAACATGAATAACCAACTACCTCAAGATTGTCAGTTCGCCTATACGTAAGCATGTAATCTTTGGTCTCTTTAAGGTACCTCATCACCTTTTTGGCAGCTCTCTAGTGGTCTATAGGTTACTCTGATATCTTTCAGACATTCCAATAACAAATGCAATGTCAGGTCTTGTACAAACCTGAGCATACATTAGGCTCCTTACTGTAGAAAGATATTAAATATTTTTCATTTGTTCCTTTTCAAACTCATTTTTCGGGCACTAGTTCACATTGAACCTATCACCTTTCACAATAAGTGCTATATTTGATGAACAATCTTTTATCTGAAATCTTTCTAAGACCTTATTCATATAGTTTTCTTGAGTTAGACCCAAAATGTATTAAGATCTATCTTTATGGATCTTAATGCCAATGACATAAAGATGCCTCTGTCGTATCCTTCATATCAAAATTCTTAGAAAGAGATTGTTTCATCTCATATAGAACACACTTGTCATTGGTGGCATGTATAATATCATCCGCATACAAAACAAGAAAACAAATTTTACTCTCATTAACTTTCTGATATATGCATTAATCCATGATATTCTCTACAAAATCATATGAAGAGATGATTGTTAGTTTATGCTCTACAGCCAATCACTTTGGTTGTAGTTTAGTGACAAATTATTTAAAGGCATTCTTTATCTTGTAAATATTTAGATTCATATGATAAAGTCCATGGGATAATTGTACATTGCAAATGAAATTATAATGAGATTATAATTATGAGATTCATATTACATTTATGTATTATTCCTAAATGTTCTTAGTCATTGTTCTATTAAGATTGAGCATTAATAGAACGTAAAAAGACTAGCACATGTTTTGTTTTTCCTTATGAAGGAAGTAGTCGATCTCATAGGTTAAAGTATAGAGATACTTAAACAAAAGTATAGGTGCTTGCTAGAGAACAAGTTCACTGAATATACCTGATGTGTAAAATCTATTTGAAACATTACTTGTATGTCTATGGAATTCTCATTGTAATAATTATATAAGTGATCCTTTGACTTGAGGTCATCAATGTTATCTTATATGGGGATTGCTATGTTTTGATACTACTTATGATCTATTTAATCATAGGTCAGTTAGTCGGTAGTCATTTGATGTAGCATGAACTATATGGAGATTGTTGAATGATCAAGACAGGATTCATCACCCTAAAGTAATTAGGGAGAATGTTTCGTTATTCTCGATTAGTATTGATTCAAGAAATTCTTAGCCAAGATGAAATGATGCTTTGTAAATAGTTTATAAATGTCATTAATTGAATCCATAGAAAATAGTAGAGACCTAATAAGATTAGAATCAAAATAAAGTAGACATTAAATTCAAGCTCTATGTCTAATCAGAACATTGTAAGATGAAATGATTGAATCATACAAAAAAATTATGCACGAAAAGGTTAGTCAAAACCACTTTGACATCTTAAATATTTGGGTAGTCATAATCCGTATATTAGACACCAATCTTGATATATGATTATAAGAATAGAGTAAAATTAATTTAATTAAGTTGGACTTGATTGCAAAGTTTGAGAAACTTTATAATTAAATATAAGATCTTTAATAAATAATGATTAATATGAGATAATGAATTTCATATGAGCATAATTGGTATTTAATTAGAATTATTTGTAATTCTAATTAAAGTTTAATTGAAATTAGAATTTAATTCAATTAAATTGCTAAAACGTCCAAAGTTTATTATAAATAGGCTTAAGCTTTATAGAGCTAGCACTTCATGTTTAACCCTCTCTGTAAAAGTTACAGAGTTCTCTCAACCTATTCTGTGGATATCATTAGAGGCCGAATGCTTGTGCGGCTATGGTGGTTGAGACGGATCAGTTTCGAAAACAGTTCGAGGGATATAACAAAATAAAGATTGAACTTCGAATAAGGTATGAATTAAGTTATCACTTTATTATTACTTGTGTTAATCATTTTATAGAATTAAATAGATCTTGAATTTTAGGAAATCAAAATTCATGAAAATTTTTATGATTATTTCATTACGGTTAGAATCGGATCCTAACCCGATTTTCCAACATTGGTATCAAAGCAAGATTTTAATTCTGTAATTTGATTAAACGTTTGATTATTATTGATCTAATTTTGGAATCAAAAAATTAGATAAGATCGAATAGTTGAATAATCTGGAAATTTGTTCTAGAAATATCCTGAAGAAAAATCAAATTAGATTCAATTGGGCATTAAGAAAGTTATAGGATTAATCATTCGTGAAAACCCATAATTGTTCCGGTGAAATATACGTAAGAAAACATAAATGTGTGTACGGAACGAGGGTGTCCATATGGAGGACTCAACTTCTTATCCATCTGATTCAAATCTAATGGCTATTAGCGCTTCCAAATTCCTCACCAACCTTCCCTCTTACGGATTCTTATCATCCGTTGTCTTCTCTTCTAATTTGGGTAGGATGCGTATTTATATTAGCGATTATGATACATCACCTCTAGAGGCCAAGGCTAAAAAGAATTGCACAGATTCAGAGCTATAACTGAAGAGGCATGTTTGTCTTTGGGAAAATGGATTTGAGTTTTTATGGGCACATTTAGTTTTTTCCAGTTCAAAATAGAAACTTATTCTGGTCTGAATTCGATCATATGATTTTTCCCTTCATTTTTGATATACAATATCTCTTGTTTGATCTTGAAATGATCCTATTATTTGAGGCTTGCCTTCCAATCTGTGTTTGTATCCAATTAATTACGGTCCTTTGCGATTTTGTAAGAAACTTGTGCGCTAGAGAAGGCTACAAGATGATGGCAAAATGAGGGAAGCAGTAAGTGAAATGTGGGGAATGGATTATGAGAAACGTGAACAGTAAAGATGGACCACCACCTTTGCTGGACCTCGCTCCCGAAGCCCAGCATTCGGAGTCATTAAATTGAAAAAGCACAATGAACCTGTTTCTGGAAAATCGACATAACTTTCTCCATAGTTGTCAAATTAAGGTCATCTTAGAATAGTTTCAAAGATGACTTCGAGATCTACAACTTTTGTGAAGATATAGAAGTGAGATTTTGTCATCTAAAGGCAAATTTAGACCAAACGATAGGCCAGATGATTCAGTCTACAGTGGTTAAGAAGGAAGGTTTCAGTCTAAGACCTATTTTGGAACAATTGACATAACTTTCTCTAGAGATATCAGATCAAGGTCATTCTTAGATGGTTTGAAAGAGGATCTACAGCCTTCATGAAGATCATGAAGATAGATTCTGTAACCTAGAGTGTAACATCACATTACTTGTAGGAGGGTTAAAATAGTAAATGTGAGTGATTAATGAGAGTTAGAGATGCATTTCCATGCTCATGCATGCAATACACATATATATGATTAGTGAATTTATCTGCACATGAAAATAACTGTACATGCATTCATGGATAATTCCGGGTATAATTTGATTGATTTGTGAATTTTTGAGAATTATGATTGTTGGCATGGGAAATATTAGTGATTAGTGGAAGTATGGAATTTGTGAATTTTGGGAATTGTAGAAAATAGGAAAAAGAAATTAAAAAAGGAGCCTTGGAGATAGTTGGATTGTAAAGATGATAGTTAAGGGAGTTAGTTTCAAAAGAAACTAAGTTAGAACTTGGGTATTAGGTAAGTGACAAGTGCTACTTGGGCTTTTGTACTCTTGCTAGAAGTAGGTTACTATTCTTTGAGAGTTGACAGGTTAAGTCTTGTCCAAGTCCCTTCTT
>JANZLF010000006.1:11346087-11357826 GCA_026546835.1 Erythroxylum foetidum | reverse complement strand
CTACTTCTTTGTTATACATCAAAATCATATATATGTAAAGTCATTTTGACTCAACCGTATTAATGCCCTTCTATGGAGGAGCTTGTATAATTGATTGCTCAACAACTTCTAGTGATTGCTAAACAATCATATCTAATAGATTCTCATCAGCATCGTATGAAACTTCAATGATTGGTTGTTTAACAACCGTTTGTCTTTAAGGGATGTTTGAATGATAATCAATCTATTACTTGAAGTAGGAGTTTGTATGTCATAATAATCCTTCTCAAGAACTAATTCTCGAGATTGATCACTCCTATTAATCAAGTCATTTTCAAGAAACTTTGCATTTCTTAATTCAAAAAACCTAGTACTATGAGATGGAAAAAAATTTGTACCCTTTAAACCTTTCAGTATATCCAATAAAATATCCACTTATAGTCCTTGGATCCAGTTTCTTTGCCTGCAGATTATAAACTTTTACCTCAGACTGGCATCCCCAAATGCGTATATGTTGAAAACTCAATTTTTGATAGTCGTAGATTGCATCATGTTTTGTGGTTAGTTTAGGATGTGTTTAGTGGTTAAATTTAATCAATTAGTGCGTAGTTTAGGTTAGAATTGTGTTATTTAGTTACATATTTGGGTCTTGAATGTTTTACGGGTTAGAGAGTGTGTTTGAGTTTCAATTTTATGCTTTTGAGGTGCTGTGACATATTTGCTATTATTTTAGGACAAATATAGAAGAATATAGGAGATTCGAAGAAGACCCAGAGCTGAACCCAGACCTATGAACGTGGCCAATAACCAACATTCATGACAGAAGAAAATGCAAAGAGCCATGATCGTGTCCATTTTTCGGGGACATTTTGGACCTTTGGAGCACCAGAAAAACCCTAGAGTTACCTTAATTAGAAAATGCTATAAGAAGGAAAAGAAAAGATAGCAAAAGGGAGCCTCTAATATGCCTTTTTGGGAAACACTCCAAGAGGAGAGAAGAAGAAGAGAGAGAAAGAGGGAGAGAGGAGAAAGAAGTGGGTCTTCACTAGGCGTCCCGATCCCTATTCCACATGTATTTCTTTCATCTTTGTTTTCATTTTGTTGAATGTTAAGATGAATACAATTATGTTTATGGATTTATGTTTGATTAAGATGTTCTAACTTTCTTTCGGGATTTTACCTTAAGCTAATGTTAATTTAGTTATTTTTTTGTTATTTTGATTAGGTGTCATGATTGATTGTTGTATCTTCATGCTTCGGTAGCAAACCAAAAGGGTGAGTCGAATGCAAAATGATTGGGTCGGGTTAATGAGAGTCAGGCGATCTAATAGACCATGCAATCAATATAGTCGATTATTATATGGAGATAGATCTCGTGTGAGACCCGATTATTTATTAGAGAGCTTAAAAACTTATTAGGTTTAGAACTGCTAGTAATTGAGAGATTACCCATTCGATAATTAACCTAATTAGGGATTATTAATTAGGGTGCGTGATTATAACTCGAAAGAGAGTAATTCCCCTTTGATAGTCTAGAACCGACACACCATTAACACATAAATGGTTAGGTTAGCATTAATGATAGGAAGAATCTCGTCTCTTATAATTTGGTAACTTTTCTTGGTATATTTCCTTTGTGACTTTTGTATTGCTAGATTTTAATTTCTTTTTGTGTTAAACTTGCAAATTAGTTTCTTGGTAATCAATTTCCCTTATCTACTTTTATGTGCAATTTATTTTCATTTTATTAATTTTCTTAGCCTTAGATAATGTAGGATTAGATTAGTTTACACATCCTTTTGGAATTGACCCTTCACATACTACATTTTATGACCTGTGAACTTGTGCTATTTGAGGGCTATAAATAGTAAAGCTTGCTACATCAAGTTGTTGGCGTCGCTACTGGGAAGATGTAGGATTAGTTTGATTATTATAGTTTAAGGTGTTTTTTTCCCACTCTTGTGTCCGTGCACTTGCATGAACACAAGAGCTATTAGACGTATAAGTCAGATTGTTAAAGACTTAACACTTGACATCGCCCATTTGGAATGAGCCATTCGAAGAGACAAATGTTAGGAAGAAGAAGTTGAGGAACCAATGGCAAAAGAATTTCCTCAATACTTGCATTAAGGAACTCAACAAGGATCTTTATGGATTTCATGAGGCTGGGCTTTAATGTAGCCAATCAAGGTATGACAAGACCACCAGTTTAAGCTGCCTCTTTTGAGATCAAACCAGCCCTTTTAAACATGTTACAAACGAATGTGCAATTCTATGGATTGACAAAAGAGGACCCAAATGCACATATCGTAAACTTACTTGAAAATTTGATACCCTCTGATATCATCAAATGTCGGAAGATATAGTTAGGATTAGGCTTTTCCCATTCACATTAAGGGATGGGGCAAAGGCTTGGTATCACTCTCTTAGCTCCTCCAATATCACTACATGGGAAAAATTGGTGCGTGCCTTCTTAGACAAATATTTTCCCTTCACCAAAACAACCAAAATCATCAAGGAGATTGCAATCTTCTAATAGAGGGATGGAGAATTGATCTATGAAGCATTGGAAAGATACAAGGATTTACAAATGAGGTGCTCGCACCATAATTTACTAGAGGAATTCCTTTTGCAAATATTTTACAATGGAGTGACTCCACCCACGAGAGGCACTCTTGATGCATCATCAGGAGGATTGTTAATAAGAAAGACAGTGGATGAAGCTGAGGAGTTGTTAGAGGAAATGGCTAGCAATAGTTGTGTAACAACCTAGACCACCCACCCACAGATATTGTCTTGGGTTGCCCCTCGAGTCAAGACCTTCACAATTTTGTTCTTCTCACACCTAAGAAAACACATCTATGGGGGGGGGAAAGTATCTTTACCCATATAAGGCATACTTCGTTCTCCTTTTCAACTGATGTGGGATCTCACAATCCACCCCCTTAGGGCACAGCATTCTTGCTGGAATAAAGGTTCCGAAACGGGCTCTGATACCGTTTGTAATAGCCCAGATTATCCACCCACATATATTTTCTGCTTTGGGTTACCTCTAGGTCCAAAGCCCTCACGATTGTACTCTTCCCACACCCGAAAAAAGGCATCTATAGGAGAGAAGTATCTATACCCTTATAAGGTATACTTCGTTCTTCTCTCCAACCGATGTGAGATCTCATAGTTTACACCGAAAACCAGCTTTACTACTTCCTTTTTCTTCCTTCCTCCTTCACCGAAAGCCAGCAATAAAACCAAGGACAAAATAGACTTATCATAAACACTACTTTTCTCCAGCCTGCAAACTTTCCTTCTTAAGCTCTCCTTGGTAATGACAAACTACAACCTAAAGCTTAAACTTTCCTATGAAAACAAAAAATTACACAATGGCCAATACTCTAGCCCCTTCCTTACATGAATTCCCACCTTTGTCCCCCTCCATCCTCAAACCTTCTTCTCCAAACCTAGAAATGCCCTCTCCATCATATGCTCCTAAGAGATCTTGGAGGCAAGTAGTTGGTGAAGAAACTACGGTATCTCTATCCTACTCACCACTGAAAGATATAGGTGGTGGAATGGTGGTTTGCCTAAATCTTGAAGTCTTGAAGGAAGGTTTAAGGACTTGGGAAGCAACCATGGTAGGGTTCTTCTTAGGCAAAAGACCATCCTTTCCACTAGTCTCTCAATAGGCTAACAAGTTATAGAAGTCTAGAGGCTTGATAGATGTTTTGCTTTCTGAAGAGAATTTGATTTTTTTTAGATTTACTTCTACTTCAGAAACTCAGAAGATTATGGAGGAAGGTCTATGGCATCTTGGCAGTCATCCTATCTTCCTTCAAACTTGGCATCCACACTTAGAACTTGAAACACTCAAGATCCAAAATATCCCGTTGTGGATTAACTTCCACAACATACCACTTGAGTATTGGACTACTCAAGGAGTTGGAGCTCTAACTAGCTACAATGGAAGACCACTATGCATGGATGAATATATAGCAAAGAAGAAATGTGTTGGTTATGCCAGGATATGTTTTAGTGTGGACACTTGCAAAGAACTCCCTGTAGAAATTCCAACATTGAGTTTAAGAGAGGAAGATACATTAAGAGAAGACATGGTTAAAATTTCTTTCTTACCATTGGAAACCACCTTCACTTATCCAACTAAGACTTGGAAGGCCACAAGAAGAACCTTTAAAACAGGGAGTTATTAAGATCTTATGGAGACAGCTGAAGCAGCATCACATCTGGAATCATCGAAAATCCTTCTTTGCATAATATCCAAGGAGGCAATAGTACTAATAATAGGTGAGTATATACTACCTGAGGATAAGGAGAAACAAAACAGAGAACAGAACAGTGAACAGAACAGTGAGCTAGTAAAAAAGGGTCAAATAATACATAAGCAAGTTTATAAAGAGTTCAGTGCAAATTGCAACATGGAGAAGAGAGTACTCAAACAGCAAATACAACACTTATATCTCAAATAGAAATTAAGGAAGATCAAGCTACATTAGCCAATACTCCAGAGGTGGAAGGAGAATCAATGGTTAATCAAACTGATTCTATGCAATCTCATATCCTTAAAACTCATAAAAGTTATACTGCACCTAGAGAATTGTCCGAGGCCCCACAAGTACGGGTCACGCAAGTAAATAGGGAAGTAAGAGTATCGATCCACAGGGAGTTACTGAATAATTACTAGGCTAAAACCATTCAATTATTTGGGCTGATCACTTAAATGTTGATAATTGAGAAATTGATTAATTAACGAATTGCTAAAATTAATCCTAAAGCAAATAGAATAAACGCGCAATTTATGACTGAAAGGGATGAATCAAATATGTAAAAGGCAGGTTTCAAATTTGGTTTCGTGATCGATTTCTAATTATTCTCTTCTGGTTTATTCAATAAACTTGATCTTTAGATTTGAAGGAAACTAGATCTAAATTATCTATGATTCTCTATCGAGATATCAAAGAAGTATCGTAGTTAAAATCAATCCCGACTATCGTGGCTCATGAAATTAACTAAAACCCATTAAGATTTTTATCTAGTTGGTAATTCCTCTCACAGATTTTTGCCTATGTCTAGGTCCAAACCTATAAGTTCTTAATTTTGATTTTCCACTACCGACTTTCACCTTTCGATTCTTCAACCGATAATTTCGACGCAAATTATGTGAGGCCTAACACATAACAAGCACAATAATTCGCAAAACAAGAATCAACAGTCAAGAACGAATTTTATTGAACAAAATCCAGAATCAAATCATATAGAAATTTGAAAACTACTACCCATCTTTGAAACCCAACAAGAAATGTACTCAACCATGTTCATGTTCAACAAAATAACTATTAAATCAAGATAAGTAAACATTAAAGAAGGAGGAACGAAAAAAACAGGGGAGTCTTGCGTCCAGCCTTCGTGCGTTTTTCCTCTACTGCACAGCTCCTCCTCAGTCTCCAACGTTAATCCACTTCGCGTCAGGCCTCTTGAACAGCTGCGTGTGTTGGCTTCTCTACTGCTGCCTCTGTTGTGCGTTCCTATTGGCTGTTGTGTAGGTCTTGTGCGTTTGTCTCCTCTGCGCAGCTGCCTACCCTTTTTTTGCTCCAACGCTGGCCTTTTTCGTTTTCTGCCGCTACCCTCTCTTTTCTCCACTTATTTTGCTACAGCATAATAAAACCTAATCTTCCCTCTTGTCCACGTGTCTCCCCCTCTCCAGCCTTTTGCCGCTGCCCATCAATCTGCCTCCTTTTGTCTTTTTATATGTGATATATGTTTGCTGCCCATTAAAACCTAAGCATTCTCAGCTGCCACGTGACTCTCCTAAGGCTGCTTTTGTTGCATGTGATTCAAGTCTTCTCTAATTAAAACCTAACATTAAAAAGAAAACGTTTTCTCCTTCACTCCACTTCCATTTTGCTCTTTTGTCATGTGCTGCGTTTGTGTCTTGGCTTGGTCCTCTATGCTGTCGTTTTTAGTTCCTTTTATTCCCCTGCTGTAGCCAACTTCTTATGTTTAATTTGAAGCCAAATTTCATGCTTTTTATGAAAAAAAAGGAAAAATAAAATAAATAACAAACTCAATGAAAATAAATAAATAAACCTAAAAAATGCTACTAAAATGGATGAATGAATATGTAAAATAAATGCAAATATGACCTAAATACCTATATAAATTGGACTAAACATTGGTAAGGAAAGTTTGTAGATATTTAGCAATATGAAATAGGGTGTAGTCCGATATGTTAGACATAGATTTTGTTATGTCAGCGAATAAGGCAAAAAGTCCCAGTGTGGATATGTCTTTAAGTTGATATAGATGTAAAAAAGGTATTTCCTGATTTGACTGAGAAAGAAATAGAGACATGGTGACAATAATAAGATTTAAGGAGTACAGGTAAAGAGGCATTGAAAGGTTGAACTAGGAATTGAACATAATTGTTTAATTGAGGTGATAACAGTCATAATTTAGCATAAGAATATGTCTGTGATGTTAAATCAGAATGTTATGATGATTAGGGATCAATGATTTGGAATTGATTAAGGGTATGCTTATGGAAGATCAAAAAGATGACAATAGGAAAATGAGATCAAAATGAGGAAATAGTAGAGGAAAATGAAATAGACATAAATGGTTTTTCATGAGATTAATGAAATGATACGTAGTATGGAGAAAGTTAGAAAAGCATACAAGATAGAATTTTTCGTATGAATAAGATTATGGAAAAGATGAAGAATTGAATGGAGATTAAAGTATCATTTGTGTAAGATATAATTTGGTGATTGTAGGAAATAAATCTCTAGATAGAATGGGATGAATTTGATGATACGCATAATGCAAAGATGATAACAGTTGATTGATAAAGATTGTATGAACAACATAGATGATTGTAGCAAGAAATCTTTTTCAGAGAAACATTTCATTGAATTAAGATTAAGCAAATCAGATGGTGTTATATTAAGAATGATCAATGAAGAAACAAATTAGAAATGATTATGAAATGATTCAAAAGTGAGTATTGGAGTCTTATTCCTGATGGAAACTCAAACATGAAATGTAGAATATGCTATTGAGAATATATGCATTATGTTTGATGTAAAATATCTAACTATATGTTTAGGGTCTTGCATTTGAGGTGACATTATTGTTTACATGACAATTTCAGTTAGGTAAGAATTTCGAGGACGAAATTTTTTTTAGAGGTGGAGAATTGTTGGACCGCGAACTTTTCGTGAAAGATTAGACATATTGAATAAGAAATTTTGGTGATTAGTCATGAGTAAGTAACAAAATAAATGAAAGTTCTTAAACCAAGAATTTATAGACAAGAGTATAGTAGAGTTAAGAAAAGTGCATAGATTCATGATTTGCTATGGGGTTTTTGGTGGATAAAATATTTTTGAAATAGAAAGAATTAAGATAAAAGTTAGAAGTAAAATGAGAGCAATATTGTGTAGTAAATTGATGACGAATAGGTATATATGTGTATGTTTTGCTATTCATGTTCATGATTATTCATGAAATATGATTTCTTTATAGAGGATATTGATTTGAAATGAAGTTGAGAATGAGGAGTAAATGAAGTAGAAGAAAAAGTGATTTTGGCATGAGTTGTGTAAGGAAAGATTTTGGAATAAAGAGTTATTCTGGAAAATGTTCCCTGAGTATGCTTCAGTCTTTTAGCCACAACATTTTCTCTAGTTGCCCAAATAAGATTATTTTTTATTTTGATTAAAATATAGATATATGGCTACATTTCGTATGAAGACATTGAATTTCAATTCTATCTCTAAGAATCCCAAAATTTGTCATGAAGTTAAGAATTGGGTGTAGTGTTGGTGTATGAATGGAAAACTTATCTTTGGAATTTAGGGGAAAATTTGGGATTGATATAAATAGATTTGAGCAAAGTTCCTTCTGGAAAGTGGTATCTTATCTTTCCAGCCTTCTAACGTTATAAAGTATGACATTTTTCGATATCGAAGCTGGAAGTTATGATTAATTGAAGTTTGAGATGCTATTTGGGATGACAATTTCAGACAGCCATATTGAGGTGGAATTGTGACCCCTATAGAAGTAGAATTTGCTTTTGATTTCTTCATAAAAATTATAGATCTTTCATTTATATTTCCAAAGGTATAAAGTATGAAAATTTTAGACATCTGAGCTGAAAGTGATGCCCTTTTAATTGCTTCAGCCTTAGACTCTGCCTCAGTTTGACTTTTTGCGTCTCAGTTTGACCGTCTGCTTTTGCTTCCGTCTCAGTTTAACTTTTTGTGTCTTAGTTTGATCGTCTACTTTTGTTTGTATCTTAGTTTGACTTTTTGCATCTCAGTTTGACCGTCTACTTTTGCTTTCGTGTCAATTTGACTTTTTGCGTCTCAGTTTGACCGTCTTAGTTACTATTCATTGTCACCTTCTGATCCATTTTCTATCCTTAAAACGTTAGAATTGGCCTTTTAGGTCTTCATAAGAGTTGTATCTCTTAAAATTCTCATTCCAACCATATAAAGAACTCCTTAATCTGATATCTGTAGTGAAAGTTATAACAATTTTCCCAGTCTGTATCGTTTGATGACGTCATCATCGTCTCAAAATTACATCATCATCGTCTGCTTTTGTTTTTGACCCCTCAGATGAACGAATTGGCCTTTTTTGTCTTCATAAGAGTTGTAGCTATTGAAATTATATTTCCAACCATATAAAAAAATCCTTAATCTAATATCTGTAGGGAAAGTTATGGAGATTTTCCCAATCTGTATCGTCTGATGATGTCATCATCGTCTCAAAAGGACGTCAGGCATCGCCTGCTTTGTTTTTGACCCCTCAGATTAAAGATTTGGCCTTTGAGATATGCATAAAAGTTGTATCTCTTCATTTCCTATTTCGAAACATTCAAAAAACACCTCAATCAGAAATTTCTACAGAAAGTTATAACTGTTTCCCAGAAACAGGTTCAGTATAATTGAGTTCATAAACATGGTTGCTTCTTTTGACTATAAGTTCTTCTCTAAACCTCCGAATAACTTGATTCTTGAACCATTTGATTCGTAAGACTTTTATATACATCTAATCAAAAATAAAATAGAAGCTATCTGAAATGAAGTGAGAAAGATTAAGTGGAAAAGGTAGAACGGGTATAGTAAGTGTACTCTTAAGTGTTATGAACTGGTGATAATCCACTAAATATACTTCTGTATTTTGATGATTTTGGGAGCAGTAGAACTCCAAATGAGATAATTTCTGATTCGGGGCAAACTAGAGACATAGAGCTGCAAGGTATCTGAAGGAAGTAAATTGTGATTTAGTTCCTAAGACTTTCAAGTTTTGGACGAAAGTTGTGCATAGTGTATTGTTTCGAACAGGAGCAATCTAAAAATGTTTGAAGTATATCTTTTGAATCACTAAACTAAATTGAATGGTTTCGAAGGCATAAGAAACTTAAGAAAATGGATGATATTTTCTAGAAGAAATTGATGTGTAAGACTTTTCAAGGATATTTTTGACAAGACGCTTAAGTTTAAAAGAACATAAGCTTATAGGGAAGGATAAAACGGACTTTTTGGACTCATTAATGGCATAATTGAAAAAAAAAAGTGTTGTCTTGCTTATAAATGGAGAAGAACTACAGGAATGAGAAGATTCTAGAGAAACAAAATGTGTGGATGAGAAAAGAGATAAGAGAGAGAAAACATGAAAAAAAAAGATTTTGAGGTTGTTCAAGTAAAGAAAAGGTAGAGGAAGAGAAGAGGTTCCTTTTGAGCTAAGGATCCCTTCATTTGGTGAAGAATGAAGGGATCAAGAGGAACAAGAAAAAGAACCTTTGATACGTCAGGTTGTTTGCTAAGAGAAGAATCATTTTAAGCAAGGAAATCAAGGTGGGTACATGTTTATAATAGAATCGATAAGCCACTTCAATTTTCTTTAAATCAAACAAATCATCTGATTTTTAAATTGTATCATAAGTGTTGCATCTATTGTTATGAATGATTTGAGCACAACTTTGTTGATTCGATATATAAACTATTGATGAATTTCGAAATACATTTTATGTTATGCCTTGAAACATGTCGTGACATTTTGTATGAATGAAAAGATAGCAAAGCTCAAAAGTTAGAGCATTTGATAAAATGATCTGAGCATGCTATATGCTTCTGTTTGGGCGAGAGTGGAACCATTATGTTCGTCATGTGCACGTCGACAAGAGCCTTCTCCCGGCTGCTCGCTTGTGGCATATAAGCTTCGAAATAGACTCATTCTGTTCATGGGGTAAACTTCAGTTTCCTCATTTTGTTTCATGGAACCCTCAAGTCATTTGTTGTGCATTGCATCTGTGAATTGTCAAGTTGATGCATTCATGTTTTGTAAGTTATGAACTTTGACTGCATGACAAAAATTTTGAAAAGCAAATATTTCTACGACGTAATAAGATATCTTCTGAGACAAGTAAAATGTTTTCAAGGCTTTTGCTTATTCATTTTTTTATAAACTGTTACCCACGAGCTATTAAGCTCACCCCCTCTCTATCCCATCCTCAGGTTATAGCTAGAAGATCTAGTGTTCGAGAGCCTAAAGGAATTGCTATAATTTCTACTTTGTATTTTTGGTAATTAAGTCAATGGTGTGGATTTTCATTTGTAAACAAAGCATTTTTCAAACTCGATTGGTTGAGTAATGAAATGATAGATTTAAGTAGTTCAGTTATGAGTTGTATGTTTACATTTATTTAGAGCAAGGGTTAGATTCCAAAGCCAAACGGGATCCAACATAGGTGGTACCAGAGCAAGAAAATGAAGCGATGATAGTGATGGTACTTTGAAGAGTTGGGCTCCAAAAACGGTGCCCAACATAGGTGGTATTAGAGCAAGAAAATGAAGCGATAATAGTTATGGTACTTTGACGAGTTGGGCTTCGAAAATGATGCCCAACAATCAAAGTGGGTCGATATCCGACATTACTAAGAATGAATTTGGGTTTGCCCAACAAGCCACCTTAGGTCAGTCGGTAGGTATCGGTCATATCAGTTGCATCATAGATGCAGCTATCGTCTAGTGTCATCAACTTATGATGTATGCACACACATTGGGTTATCAACTCTTGATGTGCGTATATCTAATGTACGCTACCCAATTGTGCCTCTGTCTACGTTAACCTTGAGTTTACTCAACAAATCAATGGTTTTAGTGAAAACAGACCCATTAATCTGAAAATCTTATTTCAATGGTTCGAACATATCCGTATAGCGCGAGCTTGGGTTTACCCAATAACCCTAACTCTAAAAGAATTCCGATTCTCCCCATATTAAAGGAAGATGTTAGTTTTCATATTATGTGTGAGGGATTTCATAGTCTGGTCTCATCTAAGTCGTAGGATTATAGTCGCAATGACTATATGGAATGATTTAGAACATTTCATCAATCATATTGAATTTATATCTATAATCATCCATCATCCCACCTAATCAACCCTAGCATGCATTCTCTAATGTAATTATCTCACAAGGTTTTCCTATATAGGTTGTGACGGGTTAGGAATCTAAAGATTTGATGTTCAATTAATCTCTTGAACCGAATTGCTTTCTAATGTTGGCATCGGCTAATTTCTCAATCAGTATGTTTTCAATTCCAATTCAAAATACCAATATACTAAGTGTAATACCCTCTACTCTGATGTACCAATTAAACATTTTAATTGTATCATGCTTGCCATATCTAGTCATACTAGACATGAAATACTCAAAATAGATTAATACAATATTAATCT